>JAQGAW010000241.1:0-35543 GCA_034698025.1 Phthiracarus crinitus
ATTAGGCTTTAAATTTTTTATATTAAGATTCCATTTAAATTTACGCTCGGTTTACGCTCAGCGCTCGAGCGTGTAAATAAAGTGAGCGCTGAGCGTTTCGATTTTATCGAGTGTGAGCGCGAGCGTTGAGCGTCAATTTTATACCGAGCGTGAGCGGCCAGCGTGCCCATCACTGGCCATAACTTACACTGGCCATTACTTTACTGTAACAGTATACTATGACAAAAAATTTTTAACGCGTGATTTTTATATAAATATTTTCGACTTATGAACTCATATTTATTTTTAGTTCTGCAAAGAATTAAAATTCAACGAATATAAGCCATTGATAATGATTGCTGTAAAGTAGTGTTGTATTTACTTTTGAAAGTTAAAGTAAAAGTTATGAGTTTTCTTACTTTTTCTTTTACTTCAAGTAAAAGTAAAAGAAAAGAAATATTAAAATTTATTTAAAAGTAAAATACAAGTAAAATTAATAATTAATCAAAAGGAAAAAGTAAAATACAAGTAAAATGGAAAAATAAATAAAAAGTAAAAGTAAAATACAAGTAAAATAAAACCTCAAAAGTAAAACTAAAATACAAATTATGTTAGATAAATTGCAGCCCATTTTATATAAAAATAACAATAAATAAGCTAAATAAGAATATGTATTATAGCATAAATGATTTTGTGTCATTATCTCTACAGAAATTATATTACGAAGTATAGAAAATATATATTTTAAACAAAGAGTAAAAGAAAAAGTAAAAGTAAAATTTTTCCTGAAAGAAAAAGTAAAAGAAAAGTAAAACTAAAATTTGAAAATTATACAACTCTACTGTAAAGCAAACGAAACACTCCGAGTGTCAGTATTGCTCGAAATAAGTTCACTGTAAACTGATTACTATTGTTGTAAAACTAAAATTATAATTTTTATAATTATAATCAATTCTTAAATATTAAATCGAACAACAAAAATAATGAAAATTTATAAACGATTGATAGTGATTAATGTAAAGTAATCGAAACACTGCAGTGTCTGGCATAACACAGTAAAGTACACTGAAATAGTGTACAAAAAAAGTTGTATTAAAATAAAGTTTCAAAACTTAAAATGTGCTCAAACAACAAAACTAAAAGTTTTTATTAATAAAATGCGCTTCAAACATGTTTGTGACGTATGATAAATGTCATCACATCAATGCAATGCATTTTTCATTACTGTTCAAGTATGAGTCACACAAACTATTGCGAGTAAAGTTGGTTCGGTTCGGTTTAACCGCGGTTTAAATATCTATACAGTACAATATACTATTCGCACAAATGTTCCGATAATGAAAGTATAAGTCACGCCTATTCATGCTAAACATTAAATAAAACAAACAAATAATCGTTGCGTTATGCGTTTTAAACGAAAAAACGTTCGATTATGAGTTAATTGATACTTAATTAATAAATATTATAGCCGTTTACGGGCATATTAACTAAACAGTTAGCTTCGGTTAGGTTTGTGTTTAATCTTAAACTTCAGAAGAGTTGTATCTCGGGTTGAAAAATAGTATACGTAAAATTATAATAAATTCAAATTTAGAAAAACTAGAACTGATTTAATTTTCTTTACCCACGAATCGGGTTGTCTCCAACACTCGTTTATAATATGCGACAAATGTTTACGCTCGAGACTTATTACTAAAGCGATGCACATCATCATTGATTTTGCGCATTTGATCGCAAGTTATATTTTTATTATGACTCATTGAATTTTGATCATAAGCTTATAAATACTTTATACTGTATTATAGTGTGATAGTGTGTCATAACATTTTATACGCATTACATATCAAATTTAATTTATTTTTATATGAAAAATTGTAGCATATATTGTAGTAAAAAACGAACTGTTATTTAAGTATTATTGCGCATTTACAATGAGTAGTCATATGTATCCGTCAGCAGATATGGAGAAACTAACTCACGAGCAGTTGGTTCATCAGCCATACGATCCTCCGCCGCCGTATAACACGTGGCAGCCATCAAACACTGCCAGCGCTCCGCTCGCACCGCAACCGCAAAACATTGCTATCGTTAGTCCAACCGGTATTATAACTTACACTTATTTTATTGGTTTATGTGTTTGATTTAATGTATGATTTAAGTGACGGTTGTTGTTGACGATGGAAAGTTTGGTCCATACCCTAAGCCTATGAGATGTTATCATTGCGGCGAACAAATCGCCACAACTATTGACAGAAAGGCGGGAGCAATCACTTGGATTCTCTGCACTGCGCTATGCATTGTTGGGTAATGTTTTTCAATTCATTATTTGTTTACACTTTAAATTATAATTATCAATATATATAAGTTTAAACACGTAAAAATAAGCTATATTTTGTCGGTTTACGCGCATTGATTTTTTTACGTAATGGTTTTGCAATCATTGATTTATTTAATTACTTTTTTAGATGCTTCTGTGGCTGCTGTTTGATACCATTTTGTTCGGCGTCCACTCAAGATATTATGCATAAGTGCCCGAAATGCAAGAAATTCTTAGGTGCTTACGAAAGGTGCAAATTTAGACGTTAAATCTCACGAGTATTAACTCATGGCCACAACTCAATTACATTCTATTGAATCTCGAAAAATCTTTTATTCTTTTGAAATTGGTTTAAATTTGGTTTTATTTGTTACTTATTATTATTTTTCTTAAATTATCGCATTTTATTGTTATATTTTTTAATATTGTAGAAGAAATGATAGGTTTATACAGTGTATGTCAGCTTAAAATTATAGTTGACGTAAATATCATTTTCCATTTAAACTATATTTTGACGATTAATATCAATGGTATTTTGTCATATTTTACATAATTATGGGCACATTTGCTTAAAACCTTTATGATATGTATCGACAGCTCAAATGCAAATTATTAAAAGTTCCAAACCTTATATCGATAAGAAAATTATAAAACTGTTTTATTTTTCCAGCGTAAACGTAATAATAATAACATACGTTACAAGGAAGTCTATTTTATGTTCATTATACAGGTACTGTACTGTATCTATTTTATTACCGGTAATATTTGCTTACCGGTACACAAACCCATTATGAGAGAAAATACTAAAACAGCTATTATTAACGTTACTATATTTGTTGAAAAATTACGGTAAAACTTTTTAAGCATTTTAGTCTTATACAGTATTCTTTAAGTAAATTTTGTGGCAAAGAAATTTTAAAATATTTAACGTTAAAATAAACTATAAAACGCAAAACTTATTTGTTGGTGTTTTGAACAGCACTCAATTTTAAATTGCTAACTGTGCCAGAATTTAAAATAATTATTAACTGATTGATTATTAATTTTATTATGCAATAAAAAAAGTTGTGTGAAATTTATTAAATAATTTAATATTAAGAATATAAGCTTATGATAAATATTTTTTATAATAAAGTTAAAATTATGATATAAGAATGTAAAATTTTAAAATAAATGGTAAGTAATCATTGGCACACGTGAATAGGTCTAAATTTTTCACCAAAATAAATAAAGCCAATGAAAAACCCGTTACCAGTTCTGTAATTGCATGTTTTTTTAATATAACGATTGACTATATGTTAGATTATCGCCTTTTTGATCGCATAAGTAAAGCAATATAAGCACAAATTCTGAACATTACAAGTAATACTAGTAAGAGTATTATATTTCGACTAAGATTGCTTGGATTAAAGTTTAGGGTTTTTAGAACCATTGGACCAGTTTTAATGCAATTAGTAGTAGTATTGACCGCAATAGCGATATTGTCCACGTCTTCGCACTCGATATACTCAATATCTCGCCACTGATTAATCATTAATGCTTCGTTTCCGTAGTAAAACCAAGAAACATACTTTAACCATGTAAGACAAACTGGTATTGAACTGATTTGAATTGAAAAGTTAATAAGTTTTCATTTTAAATAATCAGTTTAATATAAATATATTACTCATTATTTAGAAAAAAGCCGCCAAATAACAGCAACGGTACCATTAATATTGGTCCCAAAGAAATAGCGATAGTTATTGAATTAATAGCGCACGAAATTAAATAACCTGTGTTTGGATATTTCAAAACAATTTAACATTAGATTAAATTATTAATCGTTGTTTTCATATACCATAAGAAATGGCACAATTGGCCACTAGTGTTGTTATTAAGGCACACTTTATAAACGAGTCAACATCGCTATAAAATCCAACCATATAGTAATAAATAGCTACGAATATTAATGGCATCATTATGAATATTGGAAGCTATAATTAGATAAATTCATTATGAAATTCAAGCGCAACACAGTTACGCTTACCTCAGCAAATGTTTTAGCAATAAAATATGCGTCCACTCTATACATTCCGTTGTTATGTTCTCTTAAAAATAATGGCAATTCTATGCAAAACGTCTATCAAATTTAAGATTATCTCATTTAGAATCGTATTTTTTAATAATTGATATTAACAGTTAATAGTAAAATTAAGCTTATATTCATACATGCATTACGATAAATGAATATTGAAATCCAAAGTTTGTTAGCATTATAAATAGCGCTCCATTTAAATTCATGACACCGTTTTGATTGAGTTCTTGACGCCAATAAATGAGTCCAAGTATAGCTGCCATCATCTAAATAACAACGTAATTATGTGTTACAAACGTATAAAACTCGTATTGAATTAATTATATGGTTTGTTATATAATTCAAATTACTATGGTTTGTGCGAGTCTTGAAGATGTAATTTTTGGCTCTCGAACGACAGTCAAAAATGATCGCCACAGCAATGCTGACAATTGCTTGAAAAAGTTAGCTTTATATCTAGATGTAAGTTTCGATGACTTAAGATTCGTATACGAATTGGTTTTAAAGTCATTTGATATTTCTTTCTCTTGAGAAGCGTAAACGGAGTTAACATAATTATCGCAAATAGTCTTGTAAATCATGAAATAAAGTAAATTATATTAAATAATTTATTTAAAAAATTCATACTATAATTTCGAATGTAATGTACTGCATATAATTTACCTTAATTTTTGTACGACATTCGTCCTCAATTTCTGGAATGATAGCCAAATGACGAATATAAAAGTCAGCGGGATTATAATTTATTGGACAATTCAATCCTTGACTAGAAAAGTAATCCAATGCTTTTGCTATAAAGAAAAATATGCGTTAAAAAATATATTTAAAGATTAGACATATAAAACGAACGCAAATCTCCAATATATGCAACTCTTCCATCAGCTAATAGTAACAACTGGTCAAACAATGAGAATACTTCGGAGGAAGGCTGATGTACTGTGCAGATAACAGTTCTTCCTTGTGATGCCATTTGTTTGAGAACATACACCACATTTTCTGCCATAAATGAGTCTAAACCAGAAGTTGGTTCATCACAAAATATAATCGAAGGGTTTGTTAAAACCTATTAACATATTCAAGAAACATTTGTTCTGTAGTAATCGATTGTATTGCGCGATAATACAGAAATTTTATTAAAGAACGGTACTTCTGAAGCTAAAGCTAGTCTTTTCCTTTCTCCACCAGAAATTCCATCGGCATTAAGTGACGATCCAATCCTCATTTGCGAACACTTCGTTAAACCTAACTAAATAGCAATAATTAGTCCAACAATTCTATTTACATTGAAGTATATTATCACCTCTTTTATCACTTGACTTATTCGTGATAATCGATCGGTCTCTGAAATATTCTGATCCATACGAACTAATGACTAGATTAAAGATAACCAGATTATATAAGCGAAGTAATCAATTTTGAACAGATTACCTGAAACACCAAATGCTCGTGAACTGTTAGCGTCGAAATGAATAGATCGTCTTGTTGTACGTAAGCTGATAGTGATGTTATTGAAATTATATCCGAATCTATACCATTCAATTTTACAATACCATTCACGCAAACATTTGATAAATTTCTACCCGTTAATACGTTAAGAAGCGTTGTTTTACCCGCACCACTATATTTAATAACATTTATATTTGTATATTGTATGAATTCAACTATTGTTTACCGGAAAATAGTTATAGTAATTATAATATGACATACCTCGCACCCATAATCGCTAATATTTGACCACTTTTAACGTGACCTGACACTATAATCAAAACATAAAAGCTTATTAAAAGTATTCATAATAATATTTGCCTGCGTAGCCATGATATAAAAAATTTAACGTTAATATTTATTTATTAATTTAAAATATAATTTTCGATTACCATTTTTAATGATATGAACGGATGACTGTTGATCTTTTTTAAAAAGTTGAGCGCATTTAGTGGTGCTTTGATTGCCATAAACATCAATATTATGCCACGAAATCGAAACTGTTTCGTAAATTTTGAGAGAATCACTATTTGCCATAACTTTAACTTTGTTGGTTTCAGTGAATAATTTCTCGTCAAAATTTAAAGTAAGTGCAACCTATTTAATAGATATTCTATGATTTAGAAACAAATCAATTTACTAATTAATACATTTTCTTCGAGCGTGCGATCCGTTTCTGAATAACGTCTCATTTTACTGCTGTTTTGAAGATTTTCGTGGTTACCATCTTTTTGAGACCAACTAACTGTTGCATTCATTAGTATTAATTAGAGTTTGGGAACGTTTCAAACGAATTATTTATTCGATGATATTTCGCAATTGTCGTCTAATATATATCGCAATATAAAGCGTTAATTAATAATTTTATTTAATTATTTTAAAAGTTGTCGTTAATGTCAGGCACTGAGCACTTGTTTGCTATATCTAATCAGTTGTCTGTTTAGCAGTTGATTGATAACAGAGGAGTTTCAACTTAATTCCAAATACAATGTTCAATATTAAACGCAACCAAAACCCATTAAAAGTATTGTTTTGTATAGTTTTATCTCGCAGTCATAATATGTTGAATCCGCTATTTTATATTATATAATTTATTATGCTTTGTTATCGTTGAAGTATTAATACGACTTGATATCACAAAAATAATAAATATGAGACAAACCATAAAGTTATAAATGTTAGATACAGTATTGTTAGTTATTTGCTGGTATTTAAATCAATTGTCACTATAAGTAGAATAATATAGTTATTTTAATTATCATGTAATTAACAAACACAATATAGTTTTATTGTAATTATTAACATATAAGATAAAATACTTAATAAAAATTTATAAGTATATGATTTAAATCGTGAAAAATCTATAATCAAATACGGTATATAAACTTTATACGAATGTTTATGAAAGTTGTAATCAGTTCACAAATAAACACTAAATATTTACATCAATGATTACGATTAATGTTTAATTCATATGCACTATAAATAATAAATGAAGTGTTGGGTATCATTATTAACTTATTTATATTATCAATGTTTATCATACGATTTTCAATCAATTTAAAATCAAGTTTTAATTGATTAAACGTAAGTTTATATTATTAATGCAAATATTGATATGCTATACGCCCAATAAAGCGGTTTCTATAGAAACTATTTTTTAAATTAAAGTTTCTGACGGTGTGATTTACCGGTATTTTTGGCGCTGCGATTACGGCTCCTATTTATAAGATTTTTAAGAAAAAAAACGGTTAAACCAACAAAACTGAAATTTAGATTTTTATAAGATATTTCTTCACTAAAATTTATTAAATCAAATAAAATCGATAAATATAATTAAAAAACATAATATTTATAAGTTTTAATAATAAATATATATTTCTAACATTTAATCAACAACTGTTAAAAGGAAAGTCCAAGCCACGCCTACTCCGAAATCTACTCGAAAATAAAAGAAATATTTTAAAAATTTTGACTAAATTTAAGGCCGTTGCTAAAACTTCATCGGGTTTGATGGTTATAATATTTCAATATTTTCAAATATTTTTGAGCTTAAGTTCTTAAAATTTTAGGAGAAGAGTTAACTTTTTTAACTATTTGGGGAAGAGTTACACACACATTAGTATCTAAATTTATGTAATTTATTTATAAAATTTTGCGATGATATGATAGGCTGAGCCAAAGCCTAATCGGTAGGTTAACGGCTTACAACTAATAGTAGGCTGTAATATTCGAAAAAAAACTTTGGTATCAATAATATTTTCAAATTTTAGACAAAATATTGATGCGGAATAATAATATATAGTGTTCCACGTCTATTGTGGACAGGAAAAAATCTAGTTAAAAATTATAGTTCGATTACAAATCAAAACAAACCCCCACCTCTTGTCGCCATTGTCAAAAATATCTGTCAAAGACTCAACAATCGAAACGAAAATGGGGAATCTCATCGGAAACGAAATCAACACCAACTCCTGAATCAAACAATGTTATTCTCGACCTACCGTTACCGTCACAACTGGTGCGACGGCCAATAGTAAACAAACTCATCAGATTCAAGAACTGTGGATAAAGTAAGCAAAGATTGTAATATCAACAACTGTATCAGAGAAATGCCATTTAACAGTTCCATTTGTGCTTTGCTGTACTGTTGATGGAAAAAAATGCGATCAAATGGTTTTATTAAAGGTAAAACAATGGTTAAATATCAATTTCCTAAATGTAAATTTGTAGAAAGGAAAGTGGGAATTGGATAAAAAATGAATGGCTGTACAAATTTTCGCAAAAATGAAGATCGTTTTTTAAAATGAATTCTCATTTGATCGATGATGTTCATCGGTCACATCTAACAGAACATGTTAAAAACGCTGTCAACATGTTATCAAAGTTCGTTGTAATTCCCGGAGGTTTAACCAAAATATTACAATCTTTGGATTTTTTAAATTAAATTTGCGTCAAATTTTTGAAAATTTAGTGAGTACTAATTTGCACACCTTTACAAAATCAAACGAAATAAAATTTGAAAGGTATGTAGACGTATGTAATTGGATTCTCGAAAGTTGGAGAGATGTTACAACGGAATGTATTAAAAATGTATTCATAAAAGTTAATTTAATTGATTTTATCGAAGCTGAAATCGATGGCAACGAAGAAGAGTTTGATCAAAATTAAATACAATACAGTTATAACTGGAAGCATTAAATATTTAATTAGATGAAGAGTTTTATGGGTTTTGATATCTAAATTCAATCAATAAAATTTTTAAAACATTACAGTGTATATGCCCGCTATACCCAATTTTAGCTTTTTTTTTCTTGTTTAGCCCGCGGGCAATGGTCCGTAAAATACGGTTATTAAGAAAATGTTAGAATGTGAATACTTGTGCCGCACTCAAACTATCTATACTATAGCTAACTGCCGTAACTCATAACCAGGAATCGGATTATTATGGTATACCATAATTTACTATATTTTACCATAAATTAATCTTAAAACCATAATTTACCATAATTTTAAAAACTATGAAAATAACACCATAATATGCAATATTGAGCCAATTACACAACGATTTTAATAAATTATATTAAGAAAAATTTATAGTTTACAATTAATTCATCAAAAACCATATGAAATTTATGTTAAAACATTGTTCTAAAACTTGTTTTGTAATTGTTAGGACTTTTAGAGACCTTTTTACTTTAATAAACAAAAAAATGTTGACAAAATCGATTCAAATTATCATCAAAATTTAAATAAATTTTTTTGGTAACTCAGAAAAAAACTAAATTTTACTTAAAGTATGATAAAAAGCTAAAATCCACAACATAATTGACACCCTAATTTGCTTATAAAAACACCATAATACCATACCATAATTCTTGGCTTAAGACACCATAAAAATCCGATTCCTGCTCATAACCAGGAATCGGATTATTATGGTATACCATAATTTGCCATAATTTACCATAATTTAAACCTAAAACCGTTATTTACCATAATTTTAAAAACCATAAAAATAACACCATAATATGAAATATTGTGCCAAAATTACACCAATTTTATAAAATTTAATTAAGAATTTTCTATAAATTTCAAAATTGGTTAATTAAAAACTATTAAAAATCAAAATTAAGTTTGAATTTTTAAAATATTATTATAAAATAATTATCATTACTTTTAAAACCTTTTCTATAAACAAAACCATTATTGACAAATTAGTTCAATATCTCAAAAATTTTAAATAATTTTTTTGTGAAAATCAGAAAAATACTCAATGATTACTAAAAGTTTTTTAAAAAGGTAAAATCGACACCATGATCGATACCATAATTTGCATATAAATACACCATAATACCATACCATAATTGATGCCTATACAGTATGTCAATCTGAGAACACCACAGTAAAAGTAATCTTTTTATAGCATGCATTTCTAAAAGTATGCATTCATATCAGAGCAATAACCAGTTTTGGATTAAATATACCAAAATAGTGTTTGATATGAACTATAGCACACACGTGTTAATTATTTTGTGTGTATATTATTATTGTTTTGTTTTTAGATTAATTTATTAATTATGTATTTAACTAATGAAAAACGCACTGATTTAGTTAAATGGTATAAAGAAGTGAAATCTGATAATAAAATTAAAAATAAGTTTGGTTATGTGTCTGAGAAATATTTTAAACATTTTTCTAATATTGTTAAAAACAAAAACATTTTAAACACCATTCAAAACATACAGCAATAAATGCCTTGAAATAGTTGTACGTTTTGTGTGTAAAGTTTTGAAAATAAAATTTTTACTGTGGTGTTCTCAGATTGACATACTGTACAGACAGACACACAGACAGAAATGTCAAATCCAATAGCTGACTTTTACAAAGTGAGCTAAAAATAAATTGAGTTAACCGGTTAACTTGGTTTTACTTAAAAATTAACGGTTAAGAATCTCCTTAATTCTTAACTTTGACTCGTACCTCATTTCTTAACTTTAACCTTAACTTTAACGGGTTAACCTGTCAAATCAAAAGTTAACGGTTAAAATGTGCATCACTAATAGTTACCCAGACTCAAAACCTCTAGGATGAGGTCAGATCCATAAAATCTCAATTTATTTGGGGTGTCAAAACTTCAACGACAATATTTTTTGCCTTCTGACCACAATTATTTTCTCGGAAAAAGCTTAAACCTCGAAAAACTTTATGAATTTAAACTATAATATTTTGAAATATTTGTCAAAATTTTATGGGGTAACAAAAAAACCCACCGATTTTGATGCACAATTTTTTACATTTGACCAAAATTTTTTAAAAATTTTCAATTTTTTCTCGTCCCTGAATTTTCCGAATTTTGGGTAGGGGTCAACACTGGGCAAACATTGTGTCCATTTTGGATAACTATGGTTAACTCTTAAGTAAATTAATGTGTGCTCACTTTGAATCAAATATTTCCTTCATTTATTTCCTTATTTAAATATACTTTTACCGTTAGTAAGTTAGATATTTTTTGACATTATTTTACTTTTTTGTACAGTATTGTTTGAAATGCCTAAAAGTTATGCCTAAAAGTTTCTGATTTTTAAAATTAAATTCACGTTAATTTTTTAATTAATTTTAAATCAACATAAGTCGCTGCTGATAATTAGAATGAGATTTGAAATGTAAATATGAGAAACAACTGTAGCAGGGTGTCCCAAGGTCTGATGGTCTAGGGGGTGTCCTTTCGAATTTCCAAAATTATAGGGGGGGGGTCAAACTCACCGGATTTAGCGGACAATATTTTTGCCTTCGGCTCAAAAATTTTTTCTAAAAAATTTTTTTAAAAATTTTTCCCGGGAAAGCCTAAGCCACGCCCCCACGAAAAACACAACGAATTTAAACGATAATTTTTTGAAAATTGGACCAAAATTTAAGGGGGTCACAAAAACTCATCGGTTTTGATGGACAATTTTTTTTACATTTGACCAAAATTTTGAAAAAATTTACAAATTTTTTGTCCATAAAATCTCAAAATTTTGGGTGGGGGGTCAACTTTTTCAACTTTTGGGAAGGGGGTATACCTCCCCATCCCCCCCTTGGGACACCCTGAACTGTAGTGTTGTTTTTAGTTAAACAAAGCCGTTGACAACTTTAGTATGCATTAAAACATATAAAATGTTTTATACTATTATAGACTGCACTCATACCACACTCACATCACTTCGATAACGTTCACAACTGAGTAAATGCTGACATTTTATTGATAAAACATATAATTGTTTGTTTTATTTGTTCATTTCGTTCATGTGATTCAACTATTATTAATCAAAATAATTTCGGTTTTATTAATAAAATAAGACTTATTAAAGATTTGCGTAAACCGTATAATAAGTTAATAGATATCATATTTACTATAACTATAATCAATTTAGTATAATAATTCGTAATTACGATGAGTTTAGAAAAAATAAGTGAAACAGAAAATAGGAATACATTTAATTATATCGTGGATTATATAATCGGGAAAAGATTGGGAGCGAATGGTAAGATCGAGTATTTAGTGAAATGGGAAGGTTGGCCGTCATGTGATGCCACGTGGGAACCACAACACCACTTCGCCAGCAGAAAGATTGTCGACATCTTTGAACAAGGATTGCAATCGCAAATGAGATCCAATGTAATGGCAACGCAAACACATCCAATCAAACGGAAACAACAAAAGCAACGAAAACACGTAATCAAACCGAAGAGAGGAAGACCAGCGTATAAATTACTAGAACAGTATAGAAAACAATACGTTAAAAGGAATTCAAAAAACAATATGAATATGAATATGAATATGAATGGTAATGACTATGAATTAAACGATATGTTCAATGAAAGTAACAATAATGGCAATTCACTAATCAATGAATCATTGAATTCAATCGCTCGCTACGAGAAACTGATTGGCGCTTCGAAAAGAAAATCCCGAATGAGTTGGCCTTCGATTAGAAGCCCATCGAAGAAATGTCGAGTAAGCGTCACTCCATTAAGCGTCACTCAACGAAGCGAAAGATATAAAATTCGCGAACGACTCAAAGTAAATCCAATTCACTGCGAAAATTCGATTCAGGTGTCAAACGAGTTGAATGAGAGCCACGAAGAAAATAAAAATCCGCAGATAATGAATGAAACAAAAACTTGTTGTGATAATGAAGTCGATAATAATAATAAGAGACATACCATTAAAATGAGTGCATTAAAGAATAGCAAATTAAGACATGATAACATTAAAAGTGCTTGTGATAGCATTGATGACTTACAGTGCATTGAATCGCCAGTAAAGTTATTTTTAAATAAAGTTAGAAATCGGTTTATCAAAAATCCTACTATTTATCAACAATTTCTCACTGAAATTATTGAATTTAATAAAAGAAAGATCGAATTAAGCAATTTATTCGGTAATAAGATAGAGCTTATGGAACAATTATTTCATATATTATTTATTAATCGACAGCGAAATGCTAGCGATAATTATTCTCAAATAACTGCAATTAAAACTGACGAAGAGATAAATCAGGAGATTATTAATTGGTACCACAAAATAACCAAATGCTTGTCATCTGAAGAAGAATATAAATTTTGGTGTTTTATGCGCAATCAAAGCTGCGATTCGGTGTTAATGGCATCTCCACAGAGTCTTTACATGAAAATTGTGGACATTTTACATCAAAATAAAGACTTAATTGACGAATTTAAGCTTTATATGCCTAATCTATGCTCAAATCAAGTTTCTTTTAATTCTTGAATATTAAATATATATCAATGTTAATCAATAAATAATACATGTAATTTTATTACTGTTGCCGTATTTTTTTAAATTGAAATTTTAACAATAAATAGAAATAAAACTTTCGAATGTTTTGAATAAAAATTATTTATGGTACGTACTGTTATTTTTGCTATAAAGTAATAACGTTAATGTTACGGTAGAAATTTCAAAACAATTTTAAAGTTGTCAAAGTTAACAACGTTTTTTATTTTGATGTAAATATTTTTAATACAATGCAGTTAAATATCATTCTTAATTTTTTTATTGTTTTTTTCAAAATTATTAACGTTTGAGAAAAAAGTGCTGAAAATAAAAAACGGGACATTATTGTGGCGGTGAATCATGGATATAACCTCCATGTCCATCCGAATGACCATAACTTCCATATCCATAGCTATGATGACCGGCACTATATCCGTGGTCCACATCGTGGTGGACATCAGAGTGACCTCCATGTCCGTAACCCCCGTGTCCTCCGTCGCCTCCATGTCCACCATAAACCTTAATTTATATTTAAATAAAGTATTGCTTAACAAATCTATGATATTTAAGATAATATAAGCTTAATTTTAATTAATTTTAATAAAACACTTAATTTAAATATTAAAGATATTAAATATTTAAAATAATTAAATATTAAAGAATTTCTGAATCTTTTCTAAATTTATTTTCAATTTTCAATAACCCAACCTTATTATATAAGATTGAGTAAAAGATTCATGTGATTCATTGTAGTAATAGATAATGTATTTTAAATGTTGAAATAGAAATCTCTATAATTTATAAGATTTGCGATAATAATACTAAAATTAAACAAATTAAAGGTAATTTATAAGTTATTGATTCATACGTTAGTAACAAATTTATGATGTCCTCCTCCGCCGTGATGTATCGGATAAGGAATTGGCACTAATTAATAGTTAAATCATTTTTATTTTACTCATTTCAATGATAAATTTTATAATCTTTTAAAATTTATATAAACCTGCTTTCGAAGAATGATGATAATAATTACCGCCACCGCCGCCGCCATGTGATATAGGAATCGGTATTGGAATCGGAACTATTAATTATAGGAATTGATGGAAATTTTGTAATATGATATGATATATGATCACAGATCACAATAAAGTAAAATTACTTATTTGGTGTCCACTATCGTGATGATGATGATGTTCCCCATGATGTCCGCCATGTCCTCCTCCCTGTCCACCGATAATAATAATATCTCCTCCGCGATGATGTCTGCATTCAATTTGAATGGTGAACGTTGTGAACAAAAGTAAAATGATTTGAAACATGATTTGCACAAAACGACGTAAAGCTTAAGCGTACAAACTTTCCGCTAGAAAAGCATATCTCTATATTTATACTAAATCTAAAGACATGTTACGCCTCATCGCCTCATTTCTCACACATTATTACCAGTTTTAAAACATTTTTCTATTCATAGATTTTGATTTAAGTCTATTAAGATTTTCGTGCAAATCAGTGAAATGTAATTTCGAATTATTTTAGTTTAAATTAGTTGCGTTTTTTTATGAAGTTAGTTGTATTGGAAACAGACTGGTTCTGTGCGAACAAATTCGAAATCAAAAGTAAACTTATTGACGCGTAATGATGTATCACACGATGATTGATACTAAGGGTTATATAATGCTAATACAGTAACTGTTAATGTAGTCTACGTTATGATAATATTAATATGATGTCTAATTTAAGCCAATTTATTATACGAATCAATGGGATTACGCTTTCTTTTCGGATATTTGCGTGCATCCAAATATTCAAATTCATATCCAAAAAAAGCAGCGAAAACGAACATTAAACCATAACACAAAAAGCATACAATTGATATAATAATCATTAAAAGTGAAACGCGTTCCAAATACCACTGAAAGATAAATCGAGATAAACACCAAAATAAAAAGCTGATTAAAAACATGATAGGAATGATTATTAATCCACAATCAAATGTATTTTCTATGAAAGGGTTGCCTACAAGTTTGTCGACAACTTTGACGCGAACCGCACATTCGGGATGTTCTTTATTGAGACTCTTTTCCAGTCTATTGGCGTGATATACGTTTTGAAACCATCGAATCGGAATCTGTAGAATTGCCCGAAGGATTCTTTCAGTTCTCAAACCACGTCCTTCTTCTCTGAATTCGTATTCCGATTCTTCTTCAGATTCTTCATCAGAATCCACTTCACGTGTGGTTTTATACGCCCACAAAGTAATTCTATCTCTCATATAACCGATTATTTGAAATATTTTATTCATATTTAATAAATAAAATGTAATCAAATACAAACAAATGAATAGTAAGTTAACAGTATGTGTGCGACAGTCACAGC
Organism: Phthiracarus crinitus; assembly: GCA_034698025.1. Classification (NCBI taxonomy): domain Eukaryota; kingdom Metazoa; phylum Arthropoda; class Arachnida; order Sarcoptiformes; family Phthiracaridae; genus Phthiracarus; species Phthiracarus crinitus. The sequence goes on from JAQGAW010000241.1 coordinate 16,009, forward strand.
GACAGCGACAGCATGTTTTCGCCAAAATATTTTAAATATCGATCGACAACTAATTTCTAATTTTAACTGTAACCGAATATTATGTTACAAATCACTAATCGATAAAACATTTAAATTATTCTTTACTATTTTGGCTCCAAATGATTATTTTTCGGAAAATAGTAATTTTAAAACTAAGATAAAACTTTCAGAATTTAAAATATACGAATAATATAACTTATTTCATATATACCCTGTATTCTCATAGATGATCCGCGGACCTCTATGTAAAAAAGTTAATTTTATAAAATAATTTAAGGTGCGAACCATCTAAGAAAAAAATTTACAAACTATTTATATCATAAGTATTTAGAAAATAAGGCAAAATACTAAACTTTTATAGCGTTTAACAAAAATTTTCACCAGAATTTGTTTCTAAAGCCTCTAATGGGTCGGTAAATGTTTTAGAAGCTTATGTTTTACTGACAATATGTATAATTTTATATATAATAAAATCGATTTCGGTAGAGTCGTCTTTTTTCTAAGATTTTGACCTTTAAAACACGGAAATACTATTTTATTAAAAAAAACTTTTTTTAATGCGGACTATACACGAGGTGCGGACTATCTATGATTTCTTCTTTTCTATAAAAATAATTAAAAATTCTGAGAGCGGATCATCTATGAGAATACAAAGTAATTAAGCAAATTTTCCAAATTAAAAACTTAACATAACTTACAATAAAATTCCATTCTTAAAATAGCTATTATTGAGAAAACTATATAAACTGCTTTCCGATAAACAATTAAATCTTATTTAAAACAAACGATCAATTTTTTTTGAATAAACGTGTTGTAAAGATTTTTCCTCCTTTACTCTTAAAGAAAATTAAATTAAAATTTATTCATAATAAAAAAACGTATTTACTCATCTTTTTAATCCGAATAAAAGTTTGTTTATTTATTGAAAATCTTAATACATTATAATAATCAGAGATAATACTTTTTCGGACTAAAAACTAAGGAAAAGCGAACGGATTATTGGAATTAAAACCTAAAAGTCGGACTAAAAACTCGGAGCAAATAATTTATAAATTCGAGAAACATTTTTCAATTTTTTAAAGCGTATTTTATTTTTTACTAATTATTTAAGTTTTTTAAAATTTTAAAAAAATGTTTTTAAAAAATTTTAAAACTTTTTACTTGAAATTTTTTGATATTTTTTGGTTTAAAATGCTAGGGTCTCAAAAAGTCTTCAGATTTTAACGATAATTTTATGAATTTAGCAAAAAACTGAAAACCCGCTTAAAAAGTTGAATTTATCGGACTAACAATATACATTTATTTTAATTGTTTTTTCATATGAAGAAAATATTTGTCATTTTCCGATAAATTAATATCTTAAATAAAAAGTCGGATAATCCGAAAAAATCGTCTCTGATAATAATCTTAACAAAGGAAAAACAGATAATTTATAGAAATAAGAGCGAAAGGATGTTCATTCGTAAATAAATTTATCAGAAATAATACGTTTATTATAAGATTTAAAATTACTGTGAAAATTTATAGGTTAAATTTTTTTACCTCACTTTCATTTAAAAAAAGGCGAGCTTATGGATTTGACAATGTATGTCTGCCCGTCCGTCCGTGCGCTGTTTTTATATTAATAAAGGGATTTTCTCTGATCTTTATATTAATAAAGGGATTTTTGATGAAGTTTTTTTAAAAATTTCATTGTTGTGAATGTTCATAGTTGTAAAGATTAATTGTCGAGTAAAGAAAATGTTGAAAATATTCATTGTTTGAAAAATTTTATATTTAAGAAATCCATTGTTATAATAGTCTTAATAAAAAGCGGAAAAGTAATAAATGACGGAATAGTTACAAATTTGAAGTTTTTTTGACACAATTTCTCTAACTGATCCGGTTGTGATAAATTCATAAATCTTTCGTTAGTTAAGTTAGTTTTATCCAAATTCACCTCAACTACCTGTTACAAAATTTCCGCATCTTTTATACGCCCATATTATTACTACCGCTCATGTATTACAAATTTAATAATTAATTTAAGTTTTAACTGAAAATTCTATATTATAAAATAGCTTATGATTTCGTTATATATTTTTATTGTATATAAATTAAGTTTGTGTGCACATATTTTATAATAAAATATTTATTTAACATTACATTTGAAATCTGGCCGAAGATTGGTAACCGTTGAATATATTTGAAATCTGAGACAGCAAACTGAGGGAGAAAATAGCGGACACATCCACACACTCGATTCCGTGGCAAATCAATTAGCAAATCGGAAAACTTATTTTAATTGAAAATTATCATTTGTTGGAAATGAGCTCTTTATTGTACTCTATAGTATTATTTTATTATTAGTATTTACACATTTATGATATCTGTACACAAAGTATTATTTATGATATCTGTACACAATCTAAACTAATCCAAGTGTTCGTGTTGTGCTTCCGCTTCTCTCCAAGCATTTCTCACCGTTTCTGCCATTGTTTTGAATATATTGGATTTTCCAAACATATACGTAAAAAATGATAGACAAAATAACCATGAAATTAACAAAAGATAATCAAATCTAGGCTGAGGTGTACTAGAAAGTGGACCAATTAGGTCTTCATCGGTAATGTTTGGCGCGAGTATAGGCGATAAACCAGTGAGTTGTGTAATGAAGTGGACGTAACTGTCAATTGTTGGTTCCGTGTCATTGAGTTTTGTGACTAACTTTCCGTTATGAAACAATAACACTGTGGGAACGCCGACCAAACCATATCGCATGTTAACACTACAGTATAATAAGTTAAATCCATTTATATAGTCATACACAGTCATACTCATACCTGTTATACCCATAAGCATCAATAGCTAACACACGAAACTGTGGAAAAATTCTGGCCAAAGCGTTGAAATGTTTGGCACATTTAGCGCTAAATGCGCACCACTTATAATAAAATATAACGATAACGCATTCACTTCCAGTGCTTTGAGTTATATTTGGTCGCCATTCCAAGTAATCCATTAATGATGAGCTGTTCACTAGTATTAGTTTGGAATTTGTCTAAAATAGTGAATTGTCAATAAAAGTGTTTGTAATGCGCGCCATAACTTCAATACATGTGGTGTCAAATGATAAGCAGTGTTTCACTATTGCTATGGTGTTATGTGTTGTGTGTTATTGAGACATGAAAACAAGTGAACGCAATATAAAACAGAAACAAACGCATCTCTCATCACATCAATACACATATACTATGTATATAACATTACGTATTGAATATATCTATAGTGTAAGCTTATATGTGCTCTCATTTTATCGCATTATTTCAGTTATTTAATTGTAATTCAAATTTAACTATTAGACTAACACGTGTAGTATTAAGATTATATTATTAAGTGTTTGTTTCAGTATTGATTGGTTAGCATACGGATAGCATACGAGTTACTGTTCTGTTAGAGTAGTGGCCATACAGTGGTTAAACGTTAAGTATTGTGAGGCCATTACGTCGTGTGTAGTGTTAGTGTTAATGTTAATGTGAGTGTAAGACTGTAAGTGTTGCGTACGTTTGTGTACGACATGTACGCAGAGTAGTGTGCGTCGAACTGATTGCACAACACTAACATTATTATTATTATTATTATTATTATTTGTAACAAAGAAAATAATACTGTATTATTATTGTTATTGTTATTGTTGTGATGTTTGCTTCCATTTAATAACTTGGAATGTAAGTAATCATTAAATGATATATTATTATGGTATTATCATATATCGATATCTCATAATAATAGTTAACGATTAAAGAGTGGCAATGAGTCGCACGAGTTTAAAACAACAGCTTATGAAAGAGCAACTGATTCAACAAGAGATGAGAGAGAAATGTCCGTCACGTATGAGACAATGTTTGCCAATACCTCAGTCTCCGTTAGCTCTTCAGCCACAACAACAACAACAACAACATCACTCGCAACACACTCAACAACAACAACACTCGCAGCACAACTCATGCCCACAAACAGTGTCCGCTTCGGCACCAACAGTAACATCGCTCACATTTAATCAATTAACCAATCATTTGCAGTCGCATTCTCATCAATTAATGCAAAAAGTACAACAAAATCAGATGAGATCTCTGGAGAATCCGACTAATTATCATGTGATGCAAACTCAAAAGCAGCAACAAATCATGAAAATGTCGTCAAATGATCACCAGTGCCAGACACTGACGCAGAGTCAGACACACACACACACACAATCATTGAACGGAAACACTCAAACAATGAGCGCTAATGGACCTCAATCTCCTTTCGCATTGAGTCCCGACAGTCCATTATCCGCTCCTCCCAGCTCTGTGTGTTCCACATCCGAATTAGACGATGTATTTGATGTGTTGGGAAGTTTTGACACTCAGTCAGAGATCGTCGACAGTGCCATAGCTAACACATTACCAGCTGATATTAATTACTATCTTGAAGAACCAGTACAGACTGGAACAAACAAAGCTCGATTGGGTAACGTTTCCACATCGTGTCCGCAATTGACTGATCAAGAGATTAAAGCGTGGCAAAAGGATAGGATTAAAAAGGATAATCACAACCAAATCGAAAGAAGACGCAGATATAACATTAACGATAGGATTAAAGAACTCGGAACTCTTCTACCAAAACCAGACGAATCAAAACATTACGATTTAATTAAAGATATGAAGCAAAACAAAGGCACTATTCTTAAAGCATCTGTTGATTACGTTCGAATGCTTAAAAGGGAAAACAATAGAATGAATGAACAAGAAAAGAGATACAAAGAAATGGAATCTGATTACAGGCGTTTGCAAGTGAGAGTCAATCAATTGGAACAAGAATTGAGCGCAATCAACACAAACAATAGCAACGCTTTTCAGCCATGGACTCCATTGGTATATTCTCGATATATTCAATGCTACGGTAATACATTCTATGCTAATACTAATAGAGTAATCAATCTATAGGTTGAAGTGGAAAGCAGTGAAGTGAGCGAATTACTCAATGGGATCACAAACGTAATGACAGACGTGAACGCAATGGGAATGGGAATGAGCGAACTGAGTGTGAGTGAGGCAGACTTAAGCTTATTCGCTGCCCATAACAGTTTAAAGACTATAATCAAACAGGAATACAAGGAATACATGACATCCACGCCCACAACCCGCTCACCGATGTCACCCATACCCAGTCAGTCGAGTTCAGGTCTTGGTTCGGGATCGGCGTCATCGATACCATCACACAGTCCCGCTCAACAATATTTTCATTATAATGATTCTACGATGGATGTACGACACGATCCCGTGTTATCAGCTGCCACTATCAATATTAAAACTGAAGCCTATTCGCCTCAATCTATGGATATTTGCAACTAATGGAGCCAATGGAGCCAATACGAGCTGCTTATACACAATACGATATTAACGAATGCTACACACCATATACACCGTATATCGTATTATCGTAAACATTTGCTTCCATAAGTTGCAAATTAACATAATTACTATTATTATTGATATAATTATTATTATTAACGTTATATTTAAAGTACTTTTTTACTCATCAAGTAAACAGAGATCATTAATATGTGCCGAAAATGATGAACCGTCAGAATTATGTGCAATTATTTTTGTCCAATTTGTTGAACAATTCAATTCAATTTTATAAACTATATATGATATGCTACGGTATATGCTGTATAAATATAAAAGATACTCATTAATGAAAGTATATTCTAAATTAGTCAACTATTTTTCAATTCAAATCAATTTTTGCATAATTTACGCGTTGGTTTAGTTATTTATATAAATACTTATTAAAAAATGTTATTTGCTTTATTTTTAATAATATCAACAAATTAGGTAACTATTATTGATCGAGTCATTAACTAATTTCAGTCAAATTGTTTGTTAAATCAAAGCTCAAATGTTATTTAAAATAAAAATTTATTCAATAAAGCGTTCATATATACAGTAAATATTCTGTGATTATTTTTAAACAAAGATATTGTACGTAAAACGCAAAATAAATGCGAATCCATTATTATTATTGGTTAAAATGTTTACTCTATTTGCGCTGAACTCTAACGTTAAAAATTTCGTCCGTCTTTAGAGTTCCTCCAGTAATAACTTATAATGCTATCTATATGAGAGTATGTAACGGGCCCCCGATTTTTCGGGCCCCTGACAACATTAATCGGGCTTTGTCGGGCTCGGGCCTTATGTCAAGAAAAAATTGTCGGGCCGGGCTTTTAGATTCAAAATATCGAAGCCCGAAAATTTTGATTTTGGAAGGAAATATTCTAAACAAACAATATTTTAGCATTAAAAACAGTAAAATATTGCAGAATACTCTTTATTATAATCAGACTAAGAATTAATATGAATAAATTATTGATATAATGAAGCAAAATAAATATAAACTTAGTTAAGTTATAATTTTGAGATTGTTTAATGAAGCAAAAGTTTAACCAATATATGAAGAAAAATCTGGCCATTGAGTTCGGCAAAAATTTAAATATGAGAGACAAACAATAAAAACGAATCCACTTAACCATAAGCACACATAAGAAACACATGCTTATCATAATTTAAGTTTTATCTTAACATAACACACGAGACAACACAAACATACACACAATTAATACCTGATTACTAATGGCAGTACAATTCAGTTTCGATTCAATACTAATATTCATTTGATTATTAGCTGTAAAATTCATATCAATCATATCTGGTTTTAATATTTGCTGCGAAGTTTCCGTTTCATTCGTTGAATTAATGTTAGTATTGGTTTTGGTTTCGGTTTCGATTTCAGTTTCAGTTTGATTGGCCATTATGTTAATTATATTAAGTTGAAATATTGAAATAATAATAACCAAACAAATGATCACAAATTTAATCATAATTACAATAGCACTCACTTTTACACAAATGTTATATCTATTACTGTAACAGTTTAGCATTTATTCGCATAAACACGTGACTTTCTATAAACACACTCATTCTAGACTAACTAATGCTGCGAACGGTTTGCCTTTTACTAAGGTTTACGCTTAACTGTTTACGCCGCCAAACCTACAATAATTTTAGAATTTTACATTAACTAGAGAATATTCCGAAACGGGCCCCACGGGCCCCGACGAATTTCCTCGGGCCGGGCCGGGTTCGGGTTTATAATAAAAAATGTCGGGACGACTTTAATTTATAAATAAAAAAATTTATATCTTGTATATTTTGAATATTAAATAAACTTATATATTAGATACTCAATGTTTAAATATAACTAACTCTTCTAATATGTGTCAAAGACTTAAAATAGGATATTTAAAATAATTGAAGCGTAATAAATAAATTATTATATATAATATTTGCTAATTAATGACAAAACAATTAGTGATTAGTAAAATTTACAATACTTTTTATTGAAATGAATAATTTTTTTTATCAAAATTTTAAGTGAATAATAAAGCAATATTTGACTATACAATGCATTATTGTACTCAATTGTAATAATAATTAAAAAATTTACAAATCCATGGCAGTGTTATAAAGATATGTGGATCGACACCATTAAAGTTTAGGATCTATCGTATTATGCGGACTCGAAGAGGCGAGTGTTGGTGGCATTGGGCCCTATTTTAAATATTATATAAGATTTTTAAATATAGTAATTCTAAATACAGTAATAAATTACTCCAGAATATGGTTTCCATCCGCATCCAGGAAGTGGAAGTCCATCATTGCCTAAAGGACATGGAGCATCAAGGCCTGGAACTCCCTAATAATATTAATACATTCAATAAATTATATAATAGTAATTATAATTTATATATGCCTTAAACTTTGAATTATTACCTGTTCTCCTTTATCACCTTTTTCTCCCTTTTCACCTCTACGTCCAGACTTACCCTGAAATTTAATATTCAATAACATATATTTTTATTTTAACAAAGAGAAAACTAAATTGAATAAATCATAATACAGTTTTATATACATTTGTAAAATTCATTCAAAAATATGTTGAATTGTTTGGCAAATGATAACTTTTCTATGGTTTAAATAATAAAGTAAGCTATATTGGTGTGTCATTAATTGATTAAAATGAATACCTACCAGAGGACCCAAATCACCTTTCAATCCGGTTGGTCCCTATACAACCGAAAATTCAGGAAATGCTTAATAAAATTTATTTACCTTAAATGATTTTAAAAGTAATTAATAAAATGGGAAATTATGCATTATAATGAAAGAAACAAAGCATTTTGCATGATGTGGTCAATAATAAGTTGTAAAATACAGCGATGGCGAGCCATATAGAAAAGCTCAGATACTATAAAATAATCTTATTTTTTAATTTTGTTTTACTGTACCGGAAAGCCTGGAATGCCGTCAGTTCCCTAAATTGAATGAATAGGCAGCAAAAAGCAAAATAAAACTAGTGCTACAAAAATAAGCTTTATTTAGAAAATATTAGTTAAATTGGAAGATAGCCTTACCGGTAGCCCGGGTTCACCTTTCTCGCCACGCTGTCCTGTTTCACCTCTAATTCCCTTTAAAATATATTAATTTAATTGATCTATTAATAACTAATAACGTGTAATGTCTCATACCTTCATACCGTCCAGACCGGGCGGACCCTGAATTAAATGACCACAAAACATACAAATGCAATGCTTTTAATTTTAATTATGAATTAAATTAAACACTTATCAAATGGAACATAATTACTATTCCACTTTCATTTTAATCCCAGCATCACATCTTTTATTTAATATTAATATTAATATTAACATTAGTATAATATAATATATAATATATTTATTCACAATAGTATGTTATTAAATATGAGCTAAAATCAAAATAATTAAATTGCTTCATTTGATTGAATGATTGAATTGATGTCGCAAACAATGTAATGTATATACAAATTGCTTTTCATACCATCAAACCCATGCCAGTAGACATTCCAGGTTCACCTTTTAAACCCATAGGTCCAGGAAGACCTAAAGGACCAGATTCTCCTTTGTCTCCCTATTAACGGAAAATTGTAAACATTTAATAAAATACGAAATTTAATTTCAATATATTAGTTTTATTTGAATAATAATTAATAATAAACTATAATATCAAATTACAGGCTCTCCTTTTTGTCCAGGTTCTCCCTTAACACCTGGTGGACCGCGCAAACCTTGTGCACCCTTAATAAATGATTATTTAAAATTTATTCCAAATTTTGTAAATAACATACAGGAGCTCCAGAAGGACCTGGTGGTCCAACTGATTCAAATCTGTCACCAAATGCTTCATAATCTTGTTTCATAAATGCTCGTGAAGACTGAATGGATTAAATTTTTTAAAATTAAATAATTAACATTTAAGTGAATAATACATACGGATGGTTCACCTTTATCTCCGCGATCACCTAAATATAATTTAGTTTATTTAATTTTTATTACTAATTTAATCAAACATATTAATGTTACACAGAATCTAAAATTTAAAGTTAAAGAAGCAAAACCGTTATTAGGATATTTGTCAAATATTTTATGTAAAATGGATTCGAGATTTTAAAGGCATACTATATTGTGCTTGATATTAATATTCAAAGAGATCCGATAATAGGCTTTATGAAAATCATTTTTATTAAAGATAAACTTTTCAAGTTGAAGAATTAAAACTGTATTTTAAGTGCAGAATATAATTTTTGTTTTACATTAAAAGTATATTACCTTTCAAACCAAGTTTCCCAGGAGGCCCTGGCAGTCCGGGCGGACCCATCATACCTGGCGGTCCAAGTTCTCCTTGAAGTCCTATTACAATACTTAAATTACACTTATAATCTTTATAATGGATTAAACCTTTAGGTCCAGTTACACCGGGTAATCCAGGAGGTCCTTGAGGACCCGGATCGCCGTCTCGTCCACTTAAACCTCGCGGTCCAGGCAATCCGATATCTCCTTTAGAGCCATCATTTCCCTTAAATCCGGAAGAACCCGGTTCTCCAGTCAAACCTGGCTCACCTGGTAAACCACGAGCTCCAGTTTTTCCAGATTTTCCCTGAGGTTATTTAAAAATATTTAATTTTAGATAAATTATTAAGTTTTACAATACTGTACATTTCTGAATACAGAAAAAATATAATATTATCACTTCGATCAAATAAGTGACAAACAACCAAATCAAAATATACAATATTTTAATTTTATATTTTTATGAATAGCGTTTTATTATATTAAATTATAAGAAAAATACTGGATATAAACTGAAAGTAACAACATTTAGGGATATTTTTCCAAAATCTGAAAATTTAAATTATTTTTATGATTAATAAATAATGAAAAACTTTAAGTTCTGTTGTTTGAGCACATTTTAAGTTTTGAAACTTTTGGCTTAAGACAGTAAAGTACACTGAAATTGTGTACAAAAAAGTTGTAGTACAATAAAGTTTCAAAACTTAAAATGATAAATAATATGAAAATTGTGGTTATAGTCATGTGCAGAGCCTCTACTTTTTCGGAACTAAAACCTTAAAATTTAGGTCGGAAATTCGGACAGAATATTGTCCATTTTCGGACAAATTTTCGGAAGTTTTCGGAAAATTTTAAACAAAATCCAATTTAAAATATGCTTTTACAACATGGAATGAGATTTACTTTTTAAAACTTCTTGTAATTTTTAAACGTTTAACTCATTCGATTTATACCGCAATTTTTGCCTTAAAAACAAAATTTTCAAATAAAAAAATTCAAAAAATTTTCCAAAAGAGAATTAAAAACATCCCCATCCAAAAACTATTCAAAATTATACTAAACTTTTTCAAAAAAGTCTATTTTTCGGAGAAAATTCGGAAAATTTTGATTAAGTCATTTTTTCGGAGTTTTCGGAAACTTAAAGCGGTTTAAATTTGATTGTTGTTAGTTAAGCAATTCATATATTTTAAACTCCGAATGTTTTAATTAACCATAAAAAAGTCGGATTTCCGAAAAAGTAGAGGCTCTGGTCATAGTCAACAGGTATTTTCTTTCTGAAAATTCACTGAAATTCTTTGAAAAATCTTTGGTAAATTTTAAAATTTTTTTTGAGAATAATAGTAAAATTCTTTGAGAATCCTTTTAAAGAAAATACGATAATTTCTTAAAAAGTTGTATATTTAATAAAACATTACATTATTAAATATTATATTCTATTTTTGTGAAAATTATCTTTTAAATGCTAAATTTAATTATAAAATCGATCATTAAAATTTTAATTGTAAAATTCTTTGAGAAATATAGAAAATCTTTGAAATTATTTGAGAATAATAAAATTCTTTGACTTTCTTTGATCAAAGAATATAAACCCTTTGGTCATAGTCTGTCTATCTTTATGATGAACTACTAAAGCTCGAGCTGACCGCTTTCAGTGCTGAATATTTGGCACCAAAGGATGCATATTTACCGAACTATAGTTGAACAAAAGCGCGCCTTACGGGTTCAGGTTCGAGTCCAGGTACTTTAAAACTTTTAAAGCCTGAGTTCAGGTTGGCTAAATTAAGAACGGTCCTATTAGGTTCAGGTCCGAGTCCTTAAAATTTAGGACCTGGGACTTAAATTTATAAAAAAAATACATAATTTAATCAAATACGTATCAAAAAAAGTAATCTTTTTCGATAAATTATTTTTGTTATACATTATTCATATAAAGTTGTCATAAGTTAGACATGATTCTTGATAAAAAAGACATTACTAACAGATGATATAAAATTAAAATTGCTCTGTTTTCTTCAATATTATTATTACTTAGGTCCTGAGTCCAGGTCCGAGTCCCTTCCTAAAAGACTCGGGACTGATCCAAGTCTTTGAAAAATCTTCAGGTTCAGGTCCGGAGTTCCTTAAGGACCTTCAAAGACCCGGACCTGTTTATATATACCAGACAATAGATTTAAAATACTTTAGATAATTTTAGCACAAACGTAATGTGAAAACAAATTTATAGAGTTTTTAAAAATATTTTTATTATATTAAACATATTTTAACAGTTTCTCATTGTGAAACCAGCTTATTGATTTGGCGATGTCCGTCCATCAGGATTCAACCCAATTTCGCCGCATATCTTTTAGCCGTTTCCCTATTCGCCCCTTCCCTGTTCGCAGCCTTATAAAAATAATTAATTAAATAATTTATGTTAGACCTTTTATGGTATGTAAATAAGTTTAAAGAGCTATTCGTTATTATTTGTAGATGAACACGTGAGTTATATTAAAATAGAACACAATTATTGTTTGCCGATTTCATCGAAATTATCGAAAAGAAAAGGCAATGCTAAAGTGAATATGAATTGGAAAATCGTTGTAACTCGAAAAGAAATGGAATCAGCGATCTTCGATGTTAATCCAAATATAAAATCATTCAAAGAACTTAAAGAAGAAAGGCTTCTCGTTTCCAAAAAACTAGGTTTATGCCATGATATTCGACATGGTTTTAGATCATTGGAATTATTAATAAGTAAGATAACCCAACCTAACCATAATTAACGTTAATTAGCGAGTTAAGTGTTACACTGCGAATGTAAAAGGAAGTCTAAATATAACAAAAAAATAACAACAAGATTGTCAATAGCACGTGCAAACAATGGTGTTAATGACGAAAATTATGGAAAAGATAGCGTTGATGGAAATAATGGTAATAATGGCAATAATAGTAATGATGACAATAATGGTAATGATGGCAATGACAGCGATTATAGTGTTGAAAGCCTTAAAAAAGAGGATTTTCAAGATGTTGACGCGGATTATGAAGAATTAGTCGAAATTGAGAAAAATTTTGTCAATAAAAAACAAAAATTCAACGATGGTATACTTGGATCAATAGAAAACTTAGATAATACATTTTTAAAGTTTAAAAATATCTATAATAAGAAAATCGGAAAAATTGTAAATTTAGATGAAATTTTTAAAAAAATTTAATTAATTTTTATTTCCTTTATTGTATTAAATATTTGCCAAACTTCGAATTGGTTATTTTCGAACTCAACCAACTCGAAAACGACAGAACATGGAAAATCGAAATAGGTATCGTTGAAAAGGTATAATCGAGATCTATTTAATTATAGTTACATCGAGTTTGTACAATGTCGATAATTTGATTTGGTTTTAATTTCGAACTCAACCAACTCGAAAATGACAGAACATGGAAAGTTGAAATAGATATCGTTGAAAAAGTGTAATCTGTACTGGAGGCTCAACCCCTTCGACAAACCCTATATTAATAGATTCAGCTTAATCGCTTAAACCAGCTTTTAAACCCTTTAAACCACCCCTAAATTAAGGTTTAAAAAATTCATTATTTTTTCCGACACTCTCAGGCAAGGGGAAACAATTTAACTATTTATTTTATACCCCTATATATAACCATATGGCCAGAATAACTAAATAAAAAAACAGCCTTACGAAAATAAGTATACAGATTGTTATTCCGATAAATCCATCTTTTAGTTATTTTCGATAATTCTATAGCTTTTCCATAGTTTTTAGTCCAAAAAAGTATTGTCTCTGATTATAACTTAAAAAATTAATCTGATCGCTAGACAACTATTACTGAAGAAATTTAAACTCACAAACATTATTTGTTACAATAAGTTTTTGCAAGAAAATTAATAAAAAGTTAAAAAAATATTAGTAACTTCATTTTTATTTCCCGCATTTATATCCGATATTTTGTCATTTTTTTTATCCAATTTTCCGCACACTTTTTCGCATTTTTTAGACCGAAAATGTCACGGCTCTGGTTATAATTTAATTTTGATTTGCGTACCGGTAATTATTGCCCCATATAGTTTTAACAATGTTATTTATCATAGAAATTTTTATTTTAAATCTATATATAGTTTGATTTTAGGATTTTAGTCATTTTTTGCACAGATTTAGCCTTCAAAAGCCATTTTAGCCCATTTAAGCCCATATTTAGATTATTTTTAACGATTTTTGTCCATTTTTAGCCAATTTTTGGCAGTTTTGAAGCCATTTTAGTTCATTTTAAGCCTATTACAATCTGTTAGGCCTTAATACAAAAATCCCTTAATAATTATAAAGAAAATATCCCTTAATAAATATAAAGAAAACAATTTTAAAATACGTTCTGATTATGGTCGAGCTAGTGCGCGCTCTCACACGCAAACAGACGAACATCCCAAATCCAAAGTGAGTTTATAAGGTTTCACAAATTTCTTTTAATTCCAAATAATAAAGGCATTCGTTATAATGAGTTTAAAACATATCTTTGTTAAATAAGTTTAATTGGTTTCATATAATCTGCTAGAAATTGAGCTCACTATGATTTATCTGCAAAGATGTGATCTTTGTTTTATAAGAATTTCACACGTTTACAAAATTTATTATCCCTTTCACATCTAATTTATCGGATACTTATACCCTATTGATAAGTTTATTTATTTATTCTTTGTGCTCAAACATAAGTAAATTGTTTAAATAGATTTCATAAACACCAACACGTGTTATGATTGGTTAAGACAACATATAAATGAAGGAATATTTCCTTTTGCCACTTAAACTGCAAAATTCAAATAATTTGGGACAGATAAATTTATGAGAAAATTTAACAAAACATGAAAATTGATATTCAAATTTAGTAGCTCTGATAGACATATAGTCCCAAACACTGTAGACAGTTGTGAGCTTTGGACACTGATTTAAACTAAAGATAAAATTTGTTTGCGCGATATAAACATGTTTTCACCACAAATTAACCATTTATTTTTTAAAAAATTGCTAGAAAGAGCAGTCGCAAAATAGCAAATACCAATTAAAAGAAATGAATTTAATTAAATCGTTTTTGATTTAAAGTTTACTTTCGATAAAACTATGATGAAATTAAAACTTGCAATAATAATAAATTTATTAACCATATTATCAATATTGTGGATGTATTGTAACGCTCAATGTACTGCTCATCCCGATTATCCACATATTTGCTTCGATATAGGATATTGTGATCGGGATTTAGCGGGAAACCCAACTGGAAAAAAGTGTATAAGCGATGGCGTATCGAATTGTTATTGCGTTCAACCAAATCGAATATATTTACCAAAAAATTGGAATTTTTTAAAACAATTACGTTTATAATAAGTGTAAACTTTTAAAATACAATTTGAATTGTAATTTAAATGTATTAATGTTATGTCAAAAATAAATTTACGAGTTAGAGTTATAAATTTGATTTAATAATTTTTGAAGTGTTAATATTTTATGTTTCATTGCAATTATCGGTAAACAGTTATAAACTTTAAACTGTTATAATAAATTTAAACTCTG
The DNA here is from genome assembly GCA_034698025.1 of Phthiracarus crinitus. Classification (NCBI taxonomy): domain Eukaryota; kingdom Metazoa; phylum Arthropoda; class Arachnida; order Sarcoptiformes; family Phthiracaridae; genus Phthiracarus; species Phthiracarus crinitus. The sequence goes on from JAQGAW010000241.1 coordinate 31,339, forward strand.
TTGGCTTAGTTATGATTTCAAGATAAGAAAACCATATTATTGTTTAAAGATTGAATACATTACCATTGTTTTAAAAAAATTGGTAAAACTTTTTACAAAAACAAAAACAAATTATCATATCAAAACTTGTCAATGAAACTTTCAATAGTTATCTGTTTCTAACGGGACTTTATTTATTATTTTAAGCTAAAGGATAAGGTTTTAAATTTCAGTTTAAATGGAATTTCAGCGTTTCTTTCCTAATAGCTATACAGTCCAAAAACCCTTTAAACTTGAGCGTTTAATTCTGTGTTTCAGTTTGCAAATTGTGGCGAAATATACTAATTGTGAGTAAATTGCGAAAAATAATGTATAGTAATACAATGAAAATATTATATTATTTATATTCAGATTCACAAATTTTGCTGAATTTCAGAAAATTTAGAAATTTATTAACTTAAATTAAGAGTTTATAATTAAAAATTAGGTAATTGAGCTCTAAATCCATCATTTTATGCATTATAAGATTTTGTTTTAAATTTTCACTATAATATTATTTTTCTAAATTTGACACTTTGCATACTTACTATTTTACCGTCCAAATGCTTACCGTTTTGTGACGGAGTTTACCACTTAAATAACTCAACAAACGTTGGGTTAGTAATGTTTTTTTAATATCGATATCGAAATACAAAGGAATACAAAATAATTAAATGACAATTATTGACACACTTTAACTAAACTAAATAATAATACTGAATCGTTATAATACTTCGTAAACTGAATTATACATGAAATTAATTATAATAAAATAAGGAACTAAAATATTCGACGAAACAAAGCAATGCGTTAATCGCGAGACAATGATGTTTGCGTTGTCGTGTCCAAGAAGGAAATGACCAATTGTCCGCACTTCGTTCATCCTTATAATTCGCATTCGTTTTGTAATCGTTTCGTTCTGTCATTGGCCACATTTGAATTCGAATGGTCCCTTCAATCGCACCACTTTGTCCGTTAGCAATAAAACAATAAAATAATACGTTGGAGTAATAAACTTTGAAATATAATATAAGTGCCAAAATCGCCATATGTTGCTGAGCTTATTGATGAGAGTTGCCTCCAGGCGGTGATTGGTTTTCCTGAGCGTAAGCTCTCTTCTCAGCGTTTCTAGTGCCAGCGCCATATCTTGTCGCTTCACATTGATTTTGTAAATTTTGCATATTGGACAACAAACTGGTTTCATGCGATACCAAAATGTGTGTCGACGTCCCAAATCATACAAAACAGCGAACGACGTCAAAGTCAAGGAAATAATATAATTTATGATTTTGATTTTTCTTTTTGTATTTTTGTTTAAACATATTATCTAAACACTAAAATATGATATTTTTAAAAATTAAGCTATTAATAATTTAAATTAAATTAAATCGCGGTAATTACGTTTGCTATATCGAAGCGTAGCAATATACAGACAACTAAATGTATGTATAAATAATACCCACAATTTGGTTAATAACTTTTTGTTAATTAATTTAATGACAGTTTTACATATTTTGAAAATACTCTCCTTTGAATGATATTCACTTCCCTCTTTTTAACAAATCCTGTAAACTATATTGGAATAAGTTTTGTGGCACATTTTTAAACTTAATTTTTAACAAATTTTCAATTAAAAATGTTTGTTCCTGAAGTTTTTTAATCTTAAGAAACAAATAAAATTTTCAATGAGCTAAATCATGTGAATGCTTTGTGTGTGGTGTCACTTCACGTTTTATTTTCATACTGTACATATGTTTTATGTAATTTGCAGTTTTAAATAACGTAATATTATAACGTTTATTTATTGTATATTTCATATTTCGAATCTTGCTTATCCTTAACGCTGTGTTCATTTAAATGAAGCGAGATATAATATCAATAGTTACCTCGTGGTTCTTATTGTGTTAATGATTTGCTACGACTTTTTGTACCAATTTGGTACGACACCAGTTATCCTCAGTGATGAAGTATCTTTTATACTGTCCTTATACTACTATCACGGATACCCAAAAAATTACTGGAGCAGTTGGTAGGATTGGTCGTACAAATAAGTTTCTTTGAGTTTTCATAGATTCATTGTGTTGTTCCTTTTTTCTATTTGGCAATTACTGGGTTTCGGATCAATTTTGGCGTAATATCCAAAGGATTGTTCAGCATGTGTTGAATGTGTTTGTGCCTCATGATACACAAAAGTCAAAACTTAAAGAAATGGAGTATTTAAAACCCCGTTATCTGACTTATTGTGCGCGCGAAGCATAACCGAAAGCATTTCGGATTCAAAATGGAGTTCAAATCGAACACAACGCGATTTTAGGGACCGTTACGTAAGTGTGCACAGTTTAGCAGTTATTGATACTTTTCACACTGCTATACTGATGGAAGTAAGAGATAAAGAACTATATATTACCGATAAATTAACAGATTCATCGGTAATTAGAATTTTGAACTGATCATCGCATACGATAATTATGAGCTAAACAGGGCGCAAACATATGGAATTGATTCTGCTTTCCATTTGTCGCAATCCATCATTTGGCAGAAAAGCTATCGAATTTCAAAGGTTACTGATTTAAGTACTAAAGATTTCATACAACTAATGTTTCTGTTGTCGATTCCATACTTATTCCTGTGTGTATGATCTCATGTTACATACAGATGGAGTTAAATACTGGTTCTTTAAGTTTCACTGATTCCAATAGAATACTTGAACATGATTTAAAAATTTCGTAGTAATTTATCTTTAACTCGATTGCATTAAAGCTGTTCATCCCATACGCACCTAAATTTGCCGGATCGACCAATTTTTTAAGTACTTTTACTCTTCGCACATGAAATTACAAAAATGGATTTTAAAACATTCAAATTAATGAGTTTGAAAAGAAATTGCCTTTTTTGAAAAGAATTTGTGTTTAAATTTTAACAAATTGAGCGATCGTTGCGTTTTAAAAATTAGTGGCATTCGGTCCTAATTTTTTTTGTGATTTCGTGGACCATTACAGAAGAAGTAACAATAATATATTTAATAATTTTGTCTTGATTTAAGAAGGAAATGACGCGCTATTTAATTGATTCACGAACCGAAATATTGTTTATGCGACATTTTGAAAGTAAACCTAAATTATACACGAAACTATCAAATTTGGGTATTGTTTTAATGATGACTATCCTCAAATTTTATATTATTTTGTTAAAGAAATGTCACTCTTTAACACATTGTAAATTTTATTGTCTTATTTTGAAAATTGAAAAAGTTATTAATAAAAATGTGAGTTATAATTATACAGACCCGTAGCAGTTCTAACCTGTCAGTGCAGAGCCTGCAGACTATGCTTATGTTCAAACTCATCCTTTATTTGCATCTATCATAGTATGATGTAAAGTCGTGGATCACATATTCTCAATAAAGGTATGATATTTTGTCAAAACGATTAATGATTTTTGTTATATTGTTCATTGTGTAGTGATCTTCGTTACCGGTAATAAGACCTGTGGTGACCACCGTTTTAAAAATTATTTACTGAAAATTTGCGATTAATACCGATAAATACAAGAAAAATACATTTTTTAGTTCAATTTAGTTTATAAATTACATATATTTTATCGTTAATAAAAGACTCAATTTATAAAAAACTACTGAAACAGATCAAAGAATTTTCAAACTAAATAAAAATCATAATTAAAAAATTATTTTAAGCAAAATTTTGAAACAAATTTTTAATAATTTTTGTTGTTTCAATAAGATTTTCGATTTAACAAAATATCGGTCTAATTATCTAATTATCAGTTTTCGAATTGTTATTGTTTTTATAACAACACGAGTAACAAATTTTTTTCAAATCTCTATTATTTTATCAAATATATTGCAGTAAATTAAAAAACTTAAAATATTTATTTTTAATATTTTAAAAATAATAAATAATTTATATTTAATATTAAATAAAAAATATTAAAAATAAATATTTTATTTAATATTTTGCGTTAATAAATAATTTCAGTGATTTATTATTATTTAATGGTAACGATTTTAGCGCTAAAACTTTCAAATTTAAAGCTCACACGAAATGACGAAATGTGGCGCTTATTATGCGCAATGTATTACTGAGTGTTCGCTTAGTTTAATGTTTAAATGTCTGTTTCTTTGTGAATGAACGCGAGTAACAAAAACAACATAACATAGCGATGATAGC
>JAQGAW010000242.1:0-35509 GCA_034698025.1 Phthiracarus crinitus
CCCATTTTATGTCCATTTTTAGCCTTTTAAAACGCATTTTTGTCCTATTTTAAGCCCATATTAAGCCAGATAGGAGTTATTTCAACAATGATTTTTTGAAGATCGAAGTCTTTTTTGTCGATAGGAGTCTATTTTTTTCAAAAAATCCCTTTATTAACATAAAGAAAAAATCCCTTTATAAATATAAAGACCTGCCCACATACAGACAGACAGACAGACAGAAATGTCAAATCCAATAGCTGACTTTTATAAAGTGAGCTAAAAACCATTGGATTAATCCATGGTTATTAAAACCATGAACACATTTAATATTAAAGTAAGTGTTGTTACATTAAAGTTAAATAAATATTACAGTATTTATAATAAATATTACGCTTTATAATTTCGTTAGTTTTCAAAAAATTTATACTGATGTTTACTTGTTATTAAAAATTAAACAGAAACCTTTAAATTAATCCACTGTTAAACCGAACCAATTTAAAAAAGCAGCAAACCATGCCTTAAAAGTGCCAAAAAAGGAAGCGAAGCGGGAAACGAAAAAACGTATTAAATGATACTTCAGGAACAAAAATTGTATTTAAACCGGACTGTTATATTTTACATGAAAAATTACTAACTTTTAAATTGAATTACGCATTTTAATATTTTCCTATGCATTATAAACAGTATTTTTTGAAAAAAATTGAAAAAAATGCACAAAACAGGAAAACATTGAAATTAATTTCATATAATTTTAATTTTCAGATAATATCCGGAATATCAGTTTAGGTTAGAATTTCCGATTGTAATTATCAAACCTGGACAGAATTGTAAAGTAAAATTCTATAGGAAAATACCAAAATGGTTAATATTTTATCACATTTTATAAAAAAAATTATAAAAAGCATAGTTAGAGTAGAATAATATTTAATAAAAATCAATCAATGTATAAATTCTTTTCCTCCCAGTTTTTCCCACAATAAATTGCGAATGAGATAGAGAACGAAAGTTCATAATGAGCTCACTTTGTATCATATATTTAGATAAGTTAATTATTTAATAAAATAAAATTTATTAAACAACTCAGAATAAGATTCAGTAACTTTAAAATACGCAATCAAACACTATTAACCTTATGGATAAGGCATTCCCAACTATCAAATTAAAATCAAAATTTTTCTAATGCGAGTTAATATCTATAGGGACATCTAATACCCAAAACACCATAATTATAGTCTTAAATGTTTCAAAATTCGTTGAAATTAAGTAAAAGTATTTATAAATTTTAATAAATTCTTTTATTCGAATTATTTAAATTTTTGAAAATACATTTGAAACTCTTTACCATAATCTAAATTTATTTAAGTCTATATTTATGAATAAATACATGTATCGCTACCACCAATTGGCAACAAAATAAATCTACTTCAAAATCAAAATATATGTAAATTTAATTATATCAGTTAATTAAATAAATTTTTATTTTTAATGGCTTAACAAATATCAAACTTATACATAGATAACCATAGCGTTACTATTATCAAACTTATACAAAATATTAGGTTATTTAAAATACAGTATTGATCGTTTTCGAGTCTCACTTTTTAATAATTTTGCTAACATATGGACTAAGGTTAACGCAGAAAAATTTTATTTAGAATAATAAGCCTAAAATCCATTAATATTTTGAGATCTATCTTTATAAACTTTGGGCTTCAATTATCCCCGAAGAAAAAGAGCTTATAAAGAGGTGTTAAATAGCAAATCCCTTGAATGGATTTTAATTTGCTTTCATAATATAATTTTTTTCTATTAGTCCAAACTAGAGTGTCCAATTGCTCAAATTTTCTGGCTGGAGCCCGACTCAGGCCCGAAAATTTGAAGTTAAGCCCGGCTCGAGCCCGATTAAGTTGACAAATTGAAAGCCCGACACGGCCCGGCCCGTTAAAAAGTGTCGGGGCCCGACAAATATTATATATAATAATTTATTTAATGCCCTCCAATTATTTAAAATATCTTATTTTAAGTCTATAATACATTTTAGAAGAGTTAAATATATTTAAATAGAGATTAGCTAATCTATAATTTTATTTAATAGTCAAAATATACAAGATATAAATTTTGTTTATTTAAAAATTAAAGCCCGGCCCGAAATTTTTAGTGTAAAGCCCGAACCCGGCCCGGCCAAATGTTTCGGGGGCCCGTTAGCAAGTCTAGTCCAAACCTTACAAGTGTTAGCAAAATTATTTAAAAGTGAGACTCAAAAAAGATCCAGACGGTATAACGTTATATATTCGACAATTACTGGAAATAAGTTGAAATATATTTATCAAAAAATAAAACGCGACATTTTTCATAGTCAGCAAAAATAATTTTCCTTAAGAATATAAGCGGGAAAAGAATAACTAGTATAGTATCTTTTTTAGAAATATTTAGATAATATCAAAAATTATATAGTTTGATAAGTTAAGTTGGAAAACACTTATTTTGTAATTGCATATCATTTGTTTGTACCACAGGAAAAATTTCAAAATAACAAATACTTTCAGAACAAAAATAATAAAATACTATAAAATACTATTGTGCACTAAGAGTAGACACATAATTCTATAATAATTTTATATTGAAATTAAATATTATTAAAATAGTAGGATTAAGTAAATTGTAATAAATAAAGAATTAAATAGACAGAAATCATATTATAACCCGATTTTGAATTATTTGTTAAGCAAGTATTCAATTTAAATATTTATGTTATAACAACTAATTATTGGTAATTAACAATTTATTAAATTTACATAATATTAACTAATATTAAAATAAATTAATCTAAAAACACTTAACTTCACGAGAAATTCGAAGTAAATTTAGGTAAAAATAAACCGAATTTGGATTCCATTCCAGCAAACGTTGCTAACGCTAAACGATATCCTCCGATATGTTCTGGATTATGAGATTTAATATCTGCTGATTGAACGGGCACTTTAGCTTCAGAACCGGTAGGTCTTCGACCGCCAAAGTCAATATAAAACAATCGTTGAAGAACTTCATAAGTTAATAGAGTAAACCCGAATTGAGGCGCACTTCTAAAAACCCGTGCCGGACCTCCTTTCCAAAATGCCATAAACCCTTCTTCTCTATAAATTTTTCTAACAGCGTCTTAAATTTAAAATTTCTTTTTTAAAAAAATTTAAAGTTTTTACATTTATGAGTTTAAATAGTACCTAATAATCCACTATAGGTTGTCTGACCAGCACGAGCAGCGACTTGTAATCTAGTTTTAATGACATCAGCGGGAGTAACTAAATATGCCGCAGGAACGCCTTAATATAAAAAAATCAATTAAATATATCACAACAATTATATTTTTTATTAGATAACCTGCAATGCAAGCCGAAATCAAGAGTGAACCCGCACTGTTGTGTCCATCTAAATCTGCAGAATTCAGCTTACAATGAGCATAAACAGGGAAATATATTGCAGAAAATGGTATATCACGAAGAAAACATGCTTTAGAACCCTAAAAATTTTTAAATAATGTTAAAAATAAATTAATTAATAATTGATTTTAAATGTAATAAAGCACGCATTTAATACCTTGTATAGTCCTCTAATACCAAGTTCTCTAATAACCCCTAAAGCGCTAACTTTAGGTCCAGATACTATTTCACCCGAAACTTGCAAACGAATTTTAACTTTAAATGATAATAATTTCAAAACTATTAATTGATACTATTAAACTTGAAACTATTAATTATAATTCAAAAAATCAATTTAAATATTATACCGATTTCAAGAGGATTTGTAAACATAACTTGTGAAGCACCGGCCTATAAATAAATGTAAGATATAGCAAGAAAAAATGGCATTTAACTGTAATGAAAAAGCGAACTTACACTTCCGCCAGCAATACATTCTGATAATAACGTGATTTCTCCCTTTGGCGTCGTTAGCTTATCGCGAACGAGATCGTTCATCGTTAATTTAATAGCCTTTTCAGGACAAACGCCAACCAACTGTGGAAGCAAACCACGATATAACCCAAACACTCCTTCGTGTCGAATAACTTTCTTTGCACAGTCTATACTATTTCGATACATCAATTCTCCGATATAAGAACCAGTCCTTTGATTTTGCATTCTTGTTTTAACCTACAGAATTGAACACAAATTTAAAATATATAATTAATTCTAACTTAATATAAAGAATTTTAAAATGTTAATTTCCTATAAGTTTTCTTCCAACAAAAAGCGTCTTTAATTGATATAAATTCTAATATTTTATAATAATATAACAGTAATCACCAAATCAATGGGATAAACGACAGTAGCACCTGTTGCTCCCGCTATTGACCCCAAAGTGAATCTATAAACGCTTTCTAAAATTTGAATACCAATTCCTCGATCGGCCGAACTGTCCACTGCTTTAACTTCAGCGATGGGTCGCGATAAAAATCTTGTTGGGCGATATGGCGCCACTCGTTCTAAATCAACAAAAGAAACTCTACCAGTGGACAGTTGCAAAAACCCGGACAATTGGAAGAGTATGTCGATCTCGAGTGGAGTGATTTGAGACATTTGTTGAGCCGCATATAAGAATTCTTCTTTTGTCATTTCGAATTGCATATTACCCTTAGTAAACGTCAAATAAATTCTTTTGACGAGTTCCATATTATTGAGCAAAGAATTAAATGCCATAAAGTAAGGGAAAGTGACGAGATGTCCACCAGTGCCACCGCCAGCCACTGCCACTAAATTCGGTTTCACGTCTTCAGAAAGTAAATGACTTTTACAGTTTAACATAATGTAAGAAAAATCCATCGCAGAAATAACTCCCTTATGGTTCTTATCCATAGATTTAAACGCTTGAATAGCATGCTCTTCATGAAAGTCATGTAATACTTGAGAAAATTCCGAGTAATTAACGGTTCGCTTTCTATCTTCACCGAAATGCAATCGCATAAAATCACTTTTAAAATTAAATGGTATCTTCTCGTGCAAAGTAGTATATTTAATAATTTCTTCGAACTCATCGTATGTGATCGCTCCCGAGCCGTTAGTGTCGAATAATTGAAACGCAGTTCTATAGAGAGCGTCGGGTTGACATAATACTGCCTCAAATGCTTGAAACTCCATAAATGATATTAACCTTTCATATTATACATAAACAAAATCAATCATTTCAAATAAACTTATTTATTTATAAGCATTTACCCTATATTTTATTAAATAAAGATTTTAATGAAAATTAGTTTTGCATTTGCAACTTAAATATATTGAAATCTGGTTTTTGTCATGATTTTCTTAATTTGTTTCGATCAAATTATTTATCTGATGTTTAATTAATTGTAATTTTTTTTTTAATTTTTTAAATTTAGTTTCTATCTTATTAATTATGGAAAATTCAACTAATGTTATATTCAAATTAAAGTATTGAAAACCTCTATAAATAAGCGATTAAAATATGAGCAAAATATTTTTAAAACTTTCTTAACCATAAAATTAGCGATTGTAGACTTTAACAATTAATTTGTTTCAAAGCTCAGTTATTTCAATTTTAAGTTTCAAAAATTGTTCGTTCAGATTTCAAGATTGAAAAAGATATTAAATTACCCATCTTTAGAAGTGTCCAAAATGCTTCCTAATAATTTTACTGTCTTCGGGTTAAAATTAGGTTCTTTATATAACCCAAGATATTTTTGGATAAAATCTTCAGGTGTCATATAATTATCCCCATTTTTTTCAACGCTTGCCAGTCTGTTAAAAATTTCTCTAAGTCTTTCTCCATCCGCACGTCGCACATGTGTAGCCGTCTAAATCAAAAAATTTCAAAAACGTATTATTGTAAAGCGGTTTATGTAAATCGATTAATGTTTTTTGTGTGATATTTTTAAGATAGTTCTGTTTATTTAAATAAAAACTGAAAAACAGATAATCATTTTTTAAATCTTCATTAAAAGCTTCCAAATAGTTTTGAGTTTTTAAAAATATAAAACATTATTGCATGCAAAAAATAAAGGTTATCTAAAATATGTAAATGCATACATGTTTTGTGTCAAAATTATATATTATTAGATTTTTAAAATTTCTTTAATTTATATTATAGGTTTTTTCTTATTTTAATAATATTGTTATGGCCTGCATTGGTATGTATCTTTATTGGTATGTATTGTTGTAAAAACTACAAATTTGAAACAAAGATAAAAGCAATATTTTCATTTTAATACTTAATACAAAATGCAGTCATAATGAAATCTATCAAAATTAAAGCGAAAGTTACTACAGTAGAAAACTTAAATAAGTGGTCGACGGCAGCCGACGGTTAGATAAGTCGCCTCTCATTATGCACCAATGCTTAAAAAACTTACTCTCCTCTATTAAAAAATTTTAAGCAACACTTATTAAAAATAACAAAAAGAGCCAAACAATAGATACAATATTTTTTATCAGTGGATTTTCTATCAGTTGAGTCGGACAGTCTTTTCGTGGTTCTGTTCGGTTTCGAGAAGCAATTTAGTAAATTGTAAATGTTATTTATATAATTAAAAAACTGAAGATTTTGATTAATATATACTGTACTTATATAAAGTTCAATCATTAAAGTTACGAAATTAAGAACAAAAATTAATGGTGAAAAATAAAGCAAAACAATTGAATAGAAATGTTAAAATAAAATAATGGTTAAATGGTTTTGGAAACCGTTTGAATGCATACCTCGTACTGACACAACGCGCGTTTTAAAAATAAATCACTTAAATGTGTGAATTGCATAACTGTTTCATAACCAATCAATTAATCCTGGGATTAAACGTTTCAATTAAAAATTAAGTCAAATAATATAAACTTATAATTTATAAAACATAAATAAATTGATAGCTTTAACAAAAAAATATGAAATCTAATAATCGAATTGATTTTGATTTAATTGGGAATCGATAAATCACAATGAATGGCAAATACCTTTAAAAAATCGGTGTTAAGTGATTGCAAGGACAAGTCAGGGTTAAGTATATCCATTTAGCATGTGTTCACAACACCGCTTCACAACAGATATCATTATATCATTCACTACACTCTGTTATGCATTCAATGCACTGTTCATAACAACCATAACTTAAATGCTTATCATTTCGGTTAATATAAATCTTTAATTCATCCAAAATTTATTAATCGGTAATTATAAATAGAGAATTAAAAATTGATTGGATTCCGTATCATATTTTTTGATTTAATGAGTTTATATGTAATTTGAATTTAGTAATCTATAATAAATAACCGAAAAAGCTAAACCGAAAACAAAACATAAATGATTAAGCATTAGCTGTTACGCGCCATAACGTATAACATATACATATATACATATATACATATATCTATATCATATAAACTTATATAATATAGTATTTGATACAACTATTGTACAATAATTATATTATTATCTGATAATTAAGATCAATGGCAAGTGAGTAAACAATAGACGTAATCGTAAACGTATACTAAAACGTGTATAATATCTGTTTGACGATATGATAGGTTGTGGTATATCTCGCGGTCGTTTCGACCATTACGTCAGTAACGCTAACGAAGCGATTTATATTAAATTGATTGCCAACGAAAACGACGTGAAAGATGGAGCGATTGTTAACGCGTTTCATCCAGATATGAGTCACCAAATATTCGGGGATAACGAGAGTATATTCGGTTACAACAATTTGAGAGTTAAGATGTTTTACTCGGTGTCATCGCTTAACATCTTTTTGGGTATCGATTACAGCGAAAAGGTTAACGTTCGCGACACAAATGGCATCGAAGCCGATGATGTCATCAAATTAATTGCTCATAAAATGGAGGCGAAATTTATCTACAATTTAGATGAGTTTCGCGCATTACTACCGAAAGAACTCAATTTTAAGCCATTTGGCGAACTTGTGGACAGTTTTTCAATGAATTGGACTCAAAATTCGGGAAATGATCGATACTTTGATGTCTACAAAGTGGACATAACTCATCCAGGATTTAGCGCTTATCATCAACAGATGCAGACATTTCTTCTATGGTTCATCGACGCCGCGTCGTTCATCGATGCCGATGACGATCGCTGGGATTTTTTTGTTATCTATGAAAAGCGTCACATTTGCAATACTGAGAAATCAAACGGTCATTTCACGAATCCGAACACATATTTGAACCATTTTGTGGGTTATACTAGTATTTATCGATATTATGCATATCCTCAAAAGATTAGGCCACGAATTTCCCAATTTCTGGTTTTACCGCCATATCAGAAGCACGGACTCGGATCTCGTTTTCTGAATACCATTTACAACACTTACACTCGAGATCCGAGAGGTATTTTGGACATTACAGTTGAAGATCCATCCGATAATTTTACGCGAATTCGCGATTACGTCGATTGCAAAAATTGTCTTAAATTAAGTAATTTTCAAAGTGAAAAGTTACGAAAGTTTGCGTGGAACGAACAAATGGCTATCGAAGCTCAAGATAAGCTCAAAATTAATAAAAAACAAACCAGACGTGTATTTGAAATACTATTATTGCGCGAAATCGACAAAACCAATGAAGAACAGTATAAGAAATTCCGAATTATTATTAAACAGCGTTTAAATGCTCCGTATAAGAAGCAACAAATGGATTTCCAGAAAATACAGCAAAGATATGCATCTGAAATCTCAAAATCGGAGATCAAAACGATAGAACAGGCGAGTATTTTTGCTAAAGATGTACAGATGAGTGAACTTAATCGTCAATACACTACTCTTGAAAATGAATATCAACACATTATTGATCGTTTAAATGCGAATTAAAATCACAACTTTTTACTTTTATTATTATAATTTGTAAATTTTTTTTAGTTATTTAATGCATTTTCTCATAGAGATTAATTAGTTTTGCAAAAATGTGCAAAAATTGATTAAAACAAAAAACACGGCAAAGAACTACATGTACTTCACATTGATTTCGAAACTATAATAAATTTAATGTTTTCACACAACTCATTGTAGTTCTTCATTTAAACAAGGATTACATAATTTAAATAAGAAAGGTATAGAAATATTGCTATTTGTTCTAATTATACGATAAATTGAAAATAGTAGCTAAACTTTAAAATGAGGTCAAATATGATTTCAAATAATAATAATCGAGAAAATTTCATTGTTTGGAATGACTTAAAACTTAATATCAAATGCGAACAATTTGTAAACAAAATTTGACTTAAAGTTAATTTTAGAGCATTAAATCGAATCATTACTAAATTAAAAGCAAAAGTAATAGAAAGGGATATACGGTATAAGTTATTTACATTCTTACATACATTTGGATTATCATAAAAGTATTTTACTACCAGATATATTTTGTTTGATTTGTATTAAATTAAACCTTGTTTAAAACATTACATATATTTTATGTCATATCAATTTAAAATCCATAATCAACACTAGACTATTTTAATTTTCTTGGGCTCCCATTCGGGATCTTCATCTTCATTATCAATATCCTCGATATGGTCTGCAATACTTTCAGCGGCGTCTGACATGATTGGTGATGGAGCTGTGCTGTTGTTTGCCGTAATTGTTCCTTCGTTTGACTTTTCAGGATCCGTACAAATATCTATGTTTTCTCCGTATGAATATATATCATCAGATTGTTGTTTAGTCAATATATCACACTCAATGTCAGACAATGGAAATGTTCTTAAATCAAAAGGAGCTAACATTTCAGCACAATTTTCATCGTCTATTGAATCGTCTCGTTTTGACGATACAGATATAGTTCGTCTGCGTTCGTTTAATGGCGATAGAGTTTCGGGAACTGATGCACACAAAGAAGCATCAGTATTCATATTAGTTTGTACTAAAGAAGAATTTGGAGTCGAAAAGTATTCAGTTTGCGTATTAGTATCCACACTGTGTACACTACCACTACCACTACCAATACCATTAGCATTAGCATTAGCATCACTTCCAGCACTGGCATCACCACCAGCACCAGCACATGCAGGTATTGCTGTAACGTTGTCTGATCTGCCGCTATCGAACCTAACTCTTGATCCTCTGCCACGTAAATGACTCGAACCAGTTTGTCCGCCTTTCATAAATGACAAAATTCGTTTTCGTTCCTCTTCTTCACACTTTGCGTGCCTCAATGCAAATGAGTTATCAGAAATATCTTCGTTTCCATCACCAGAGCACATATTTGAAACTGAAACTTGCTTTTTAATTAGTTGGTCAGAGAAAGTAAACTGCGTATCTAACGGCTCGTTTACTCTCCATTTTGGTGTAATTATTTCCTTATATTGCAACTTTTCAACTCTAGTTGTGGCTGCGATACTGTATGGAATCACTATATTATTAATATCGTAAGCATGCTGTTCACTACGCCTTCTGCGATGAAGTGGCGCACTACTAATTAAATTTCCACAACTGCTGTTATCGGATGGTGACGGCGAAGGAACGGGTGATTCAGTTCGCGAACTGCCACTCGAAGCCCTTTCTCGCGGTCGGCCGCGCTTTCTCCACACACCATCGCCACTCGATGACGTTCTACGCGTGTATTTCCTTTTCGTTGTGCTGTCATATTTCCTTCGAAGTTCTATATTTAGAAAACCGTATAAAAACACAAGTTATTAAAATAATATACAGTTATAGTGTGAAATAATAGATTTTATACGGAATTTTAGTTGCAAACAATACAAAATATTAAAAAAATATTTAATACACAGACCAGTAATCGAAAGTTCGGTATGCGTTACACGTTAAGTTAAAATTAAACAACACTTACTCGCTGATGAAATCACAGACTGAGAACGTTTCGGACTCTTGTTTTTTGAATCAAAAATAATCTTATTAGCGTCGGTTGATGTCGATGGCGGACCTTTACGTCTAAACAATCAAAGCATATCATTAAACACAACATTTAAGTATCAGTAAAAATAGATTAAAAGAGCATACTTTCTATTTTGTTGTCGCGACGAAATAGGCCTTTGAATTGTTTCTCGTTTTAACAACTCTGAAAAATGAAGTCCCAAAGAAACATCTAAAACAAAATTTGATATTTTTAATATTATTATTCATATCAAATTATTATTCAATATTTATTTTAAAATATGAAATGTGCTAAAATTTTAGACAGTATTATTCCGACTATAAGGCAAGCCTTAAATAAAAATAAAAGATCTTTTGTTGAAGAATTAGCAAAAATTCGCCTCATGTAAAAAAATTCAATTTTAACAATGCTTATGAACATTCGTCTTATACAAGGATACACCCAAATAGTCGGGAAAATAAGGTAATTTTAAGTAAGGAAAAATCATATGTGCTCCGAGTAGTTACGCTTATCTAAACTTTGCAGATAGAAAATTCAAGATAAAAGCTTAGAATTGATTTAAAACACGATTAGAAATTAAGATACATTTAAACAATATTATTGAATAAATTATTGAAAATATACCTTTAATTTAACAGAACTATTTCCTTTACCCGATTCCAAATCATATAAAAATGTTCATTTACGACGCATTGATTCAAATCTTACAAAATTTGTCCCACTCTTTGTTAAATATGATTTGAAATCTTTTTAAAATGTTGAGGTTAAAACCTCTTATCTTATTAATGAATACACTTTATAAAGAAAACGTAGGAAATTTTAAAATCTAAATCATTTTATAATTTTTGTGAGGTAAGGGTTTTTTACTGTAAGATGGGATTTTTAAATTAATATTTTGAATGTAATAAGAAATTATAACCTGGAATTGATAATAAGTGAAACTGGAATGAGCACTAATGTGTGCAACGTAACTACGAATTTATTCATTGGTATATTCCGTGTAAAACATGACGCTTTCAGTTTCATACACCTTTCACTTACGTTACTCACAATCCCTGTTTTAACAAACTTTTCAAAAAACTCGGGACTTAAATAAATGCCCATATAAATCAGATTATTCCGTTAAAGTGAGGAATACGCTGTTTCCACTAAGTCTGATAAATATAATCTTTAAACTATTTTTAATTGTTTTATTTAAATAATCTTAGAATAACAATTCAAAACCAAATTTTAAAAATATAAAAGGGAGAAACAACAGATAAGAGCGACAGAAATCTAATCGTTTAACGTTGCAAAGGATTAGATTAGTATATCTGAAGCCAATTTCAACATTGTTTTATCAAAGCTATTGTTTGCTTGCATTATAAGCGCGAATACTTTCCAATTATAAGGTACAACACAATTATTTTCGCGAAAAATTAAATGGCTAACAGATTTCGATTGTTATAAAATAAATGCTTACACAGTAATATCTAAGATAAGCGCAATTCTCAAAAATCCAGTTTTAAAATTGCACAGATAAAAGAGATTATAAAAGAAATAAGACTAAATAAGAAATGAGTTTGCGTACCATTGGATAATGAAAGAACGGGATGAGTGGATGAATCAAGCAGAGCAACTCGTTCGTAGTATGGCATACAATCGGTATCAATAACGTGGACATAACTGTAGCGACCATTACAGAGAACACATGGCGACACATTGAGAGGCAAACCATTACACGCACATTGAACTGTAGAGTATTTCGCGGCCTTTCGCGTCGCACCCGACAGTGCCAACAGTGATCTGACTAGTTTTCGTTTACGAATCGAATGCATACCCAATGTTCTCATACATGAATTGGTTGTATTGATGTTATCACATAAATGTTGCGAATTTGCATTACCATTGTTAGTACCGCATGTCGAAGACGTCGAACTGGCAGTTGAGCTCGAAGTACAAACTTTCGATACTAAATTAGGTGTGATAGCAGTAGGAACAGTCAGATTATTGTCACCATCGCATCCAAACGTGATAACACCTTTCGTGGCTCTCAGTTGACGATACATCTCATTTTGCTGCCGAATTCGAAATTCTAAGTCAGCCACCTGTGCCTGAAGCCATGTCCATCGAGACCCGATCGCACCCCTCTCTACGCACCACTTCCAACACGAACGCTTTTTTCTTAACATCAATACAATTATTAAAAGTTTATGATAGTTTTAAACTAACAATTTATACTTACAAAGGAATATGATTTACAACTCGGTTTGGAGATGGAAGTTGTTTAGTGATATCTTGATTATAATCTTCAAACTCGTCACAACTTTCACCTCCAGAACTACTCTCAGTTGCGTCAGAATCGAAACCATTCTCAAAATGTCTTAAATTAGCGGTAAAAGTGTCGATAGTATTCAATAATGATTCTTTTACGAAAGGACTAACAACCGGTAACTGCGATACATTTGGTAAAAAATTTTTTTGAAAATTCTTAATATTACAGTCACCAGTAGAAGATAATGTATTGGGTATCGTTTGATGCATTGTTTGCTGAGAAAAACCAGATGAATGTACATTTGATGATGAGGTTTGTGATTGTTGTAAACAAAGATCGTGAAAGCCTTTTGCATCAGAAATTGTTGAACTGCTTCCTAATTTTTTCACTAAATTAACGAGAGCTGATGTCGATAATCCTTTAACGCCTTCAGGCGTTAACATCTTTAATCGATCTTCGACTGGATTCGAAACTGGCATAACGTGAGATAAAAGATTCAAGTTATCACTTTGTCGATGAATTACTTGTCGCTGACAACTAATTCCGGTAACATTTTGTTCAAATTCAACGAATGATTTCATTTCTTTATTAATATGTCTATGAGTTTGTTTAAACTGTAAACGTCTAATACGTCTCATCAGTTTTTCTGTCTGTTTTTGCAGTGATAACTGTTCCGATTTTATATCTGAAGACTTTGATGATAATGTGACCATTTGGTCACAAGATTCCATACTTAACGCGTTGTTGTCTTCATTTAATGACTCAGTTTGTTGTTCATAATTATCAGTTATCTTAAGCGATGGTAAATTTGTTCGTTCTTCGTTGGCCATAGTTGTTGCGATTCGAGTGTCATCTAAACTAAGATTTTGTTGCTTCAAATCAGGCCACGAAATATTAGCGAAATCGATTCGCTGTCCATTCTCTGGTTTACCAGTTTTTAATAACAAAAGATGAGTTAAATTGTTATCCTTATTATTATTATTTAGTAAACCCATATTAGAAGTGGTAAATGACGAGGAAGTGGTGTTCAAAGTTGGTATCGATGTTGATGTGGTCGATATCGACGTCACATTAATAGCATTATCATTACATGTATCGTTGTTAACAGAATCAGTTAAACTAATGTTGTGATTGTGGTTGTGGTTGTGGTGGCCGTTTGATAGACCTTTACTCATATTAATGTCTTCACTATTAAATGATTGATTTTTGTGGTGAAAAGCAGAACTCAAGTTAGACAATGATATAAATCTTGCTTCACGTTTAAGTGAACTGTTCAATGAACTAATGTTTAAATGGTCACCGTTTTTATTATTATCTTTGAGAGAGAAACGAAACCTCACTATTCCTCCAGATCTAGATTTACTACTATTTATATTTGACAAACACTGGTGATGACCGTTGATCTCAGACGCATCACAATCACCACTCTCTTCGGTGATGTTAGCGATCGGTGTTATCGGTGTTCTGCGAGTGCTGTGAATGGCGAAGCTGTTAGCCGTTTGATGATTAGTTGGTTCTGCGGTCAATGCCGGTGCCATTATTGTATCGAAACAGCATATCCTCACAGAGGGCAACATTCAATGAGCATTGCCATCACATGTAATACCGGCCACAACAACAACTGTAACCATCACTAATTACTATACACTATTGTTTCCAACAATTGATTAATTGGCGCTAAAAGGAAAAACATTTGCCTATATTTGTATATTCATATATTAATAGCTCAAGGAATTAGAGAAGAAAAGTGAATGTGACTAATGTTAATGAATGTTAACGTTACTCGTATTGCTATATAGTTATAGGTTGTATGTTATAGTTGAACACTTACTAGACTGGAATCGCAACGATGGCTTGAGTGTGAGTGTGAGTACGAGTGTGAGTGAGGCGGGAGTGGAGTCTGTTGTGTAAGCGATATAAAGATATAGTGATGTAGTGGTTGGTTGAGGCGCACAACACAAAGGATTCAATAGACTAAAGCACACCAAAGCAGAGCATAGCAGAGCATACACACCTAACACTTAGCACTGCAACACTGAAACAATCAAATATGTTACTAATTAATACTATTTATATGATCATAACATAATTGTGATCACAATAAACTATCGATCGGTGCGTGTATCACAATGTAATGTTTGACTATTTAACTATTAAACTATTAAACAGTTTCACGTAATGGCGAATCCAATACCAATACGAATACCTCCCATATAACCAAATCTATGAATGCTTTGGTTGAATCGTTACAAAACTTGATACGCTATACAGTACACTATACACTATACATACAATGCTATGCAATCTACGATTTTAATACGTACTAACACTACAGCTCACTCCTATACAGCCAAAACCAAATATACAGCAGCGAACACTGCCATACTGTAAACGTCACAGCACTTACAGTACAGTAACATCACTGCTGCTCTCTTACGACCGAGCAATACACGAATTGTACATGTGATCTGAATTGTTAGCATTACCATAGTAACAATTTTGTTAGTAGAATAGTAAAGTTTCCGTAGGTTTCAATATCTTGCTGCCACTAAACCGCTCTATTTTTTACATTTTTAACGAATTAGTTTAACCATTTATAAAATATCATTCATTTAGTTTTAATATTAATCTCAATATAAATCATTGATTAAGAATAATTTAATTAAATTTTCAACTAAAATAGATTATGTAAAAAAGTTAAATAAATCTATGAATACATCTGAAAACTAATCTTCATTAAACTTAAATTCTATATATTTTGCTACCATTTTATAAACTTTAATATTTATATAATTTAATAATTTTAAGACAATACCTAAAAATTGATTGACTATTTAACTGTAGTTTTTCATCTATTTTTAAAACACTAAAAATCTGCAATCGATTATAAAACCGAACCGAACCGACTCGTCTAAAACACCGTTAAAAGCTTTATTTAGAAGCATGTAATGCTAAATAATGCTGTATTGTATGATTGAATAGTGTATAGCATTACATAATATATATTAACGTGTAAATACAGTAATTATTATTAACGATTCACGTAAAAAACGGTCAAAACAGTCCAATTAATGTTTACGAAGTGAAACATTATTTACTAGTATTTTCTGTTTATGCAATCATGACGAATAAAAGATGAATGAAAAATGCATATTCAATTAATAAAATGTAAATATATTCTATAATTATAATAATAATAAATATAAATAATGTTAATATTTAATGTTACATTTACAGGTCGATTATTATACATAAGTCCATCGAAAAATCTGTTGCTTTGTATGGGTAATGGGTTTTTAGCGGAAACCTATTATTCGAAACGGAATTTTAAAGCAACTCGAAAACCGTTTCTCGGTATGGGAACTGACACTCGATATTCAGAAAGTACTGATCAAAATCGAAGCGTTTTGGGTTCAATCGTTAGCGGAGATTCAAAATTTGGTTCAGTGTTTAGGTATAAAAAACGAGTTAACGAAACTGATAAACTCAAATCACTTCTCAACGAAGAAAACGTGAACAATAATGAACAGCAAAGATTAAAGGTATTTAAATTTGTTAAGAGTAATCACTAATGCACTTAAATTGAACCTGAATTTGAAGGTTGCTTTCGCTGAGGGATATTTGGCTGCCGAACCGAAAACGCGTGGATCCGCTAAATTAAGAGTTTTCAATATTATACGTGATTTATTAGGAATCGTTGTGATTATTGCGATATTTATTTCGTTCATGGGTGAGCTTTCGGGTACATTTTCATATTTCGGGCTCATTTGCCTGTTTTAAATTAAATATTCCTGTATATAAATTTTCATATCTAAAAAGGCGGTTCATTTCGTCGCGTACTCATTGGTCGAAGTAATGAAGTGCATCCCGAAGAAATTGACGTAACATTCGATGACGTGAAAGGAGTGGATGAAGCGAAACAAGAGTTACAAGAAATTGTTGAATTTCTCAAAAATCCTGAAAAATTTTCATCATTGGGTGGAAAGCTTCCAAAAGGCGTATTACTTGTTGGTCCTCCAGGAACGGGTAAAACACTGTTAGCGCGAGCAGTTGCTGGTGAAGCGGGAGTGCCTTTCTTCCATGCGGCCGGTCCTGAGTTCGATGAGATATTGGTCGGTCAGGGAGCCAGACGTGTCAGAGACCTTTTTAGTACAGCTAAACAGCGCGCTCCGTGTGTAGTGTTTATCGATGAAATAGACTCTGTGGGCGCTAAACGAACTAATTCTGTATTACATCCTTATGCTAATCAAACAATCAATCAATTGCTTACTGAAATGGACGGTTTTCGCCAAAACGAAGGCGTGATAGTTCTTGGAGCTACTAATAGACACGACGATTTGGATCGCGCTCTTCTAAGACCTGGACGTTTCGATGTTGAAGTTCAAGTGCCGGTTCCCGATTTAAATGGAAGAAAAGAGATTCTTGAATTGTATTTGGGAAAAGTTAAGTTAGCAGATGATGTAGATGTCAATATGCTCGCTCGCGGCACCACTGGGTTTACGGGCGCAGATCTAGAAAATATGGTGAATCAGGCGGCACTGCGAGCTGCCATTGAAGGCGCCCTTTCTGTAACTACACGTTATTTAGAAAATTCTAGAGACAAAGTGTTGATGGGACCCGAACGCAGGAGTAGAATACCTGACGAAGAAGCAAATATAATAACCGCATATCACGAAGGAGGGCACGCATTGGTCGCGCATTACACTAAAGACTCGCATCCACTGCACAAAGTCACTATTATTCCTCGCGGACCTTCATTAGGACATACAGCATATATCCCAGAAAAAGAGAGCTATCACGTGACTAAAGCACAATTGTTAGCAACAATGGACACACTAATGGGTGGAAGAGCTGCTGAAGAGTTAATTTTCGGTTTGGATAAAGTAACGACAGGCGCGGCCGACGATCTAAAGAAAGCAACCTCTTTGGCTACTCATATGGTCAAGGATTTGGGAATGTCTGAGAAAGTATTGAGAGCTAATTATCATTAATCCATATAATTATAAACTATTTTGCTTAAAGATAGGAGTAAGAACTTTTGATGAAGAACACAATGCTCTTGTTGTGGTAAACGAATTAGCGGCTACTACTGCTGAAAGTATTGACAGCGAAATTAGGAAAATACTTCAGGTATAATATCTAATTTTATCAGTACAATATATACCGGTAAGCGCGGATTTTTAGGTTAACAACTATAGGAGAATAAGTACTTAACGTTATATTTTTTCTATTAAATAATTCTAGTTAAGGTTAGCGTAGTTACGGTTACATTATTTTTATTATGAATATAATTTCATTATTTCAATACAGCATTTTAAAATTAATGAGTCTATTAAACTTTAATTTTAATCGTTACTATATTATAAAGTACGACTTAAATGACTTAACATTAGATAAAAAGTTTTCTGTATACCGTAGTAAGTTATTATTAAACTTAAAAAGAGAGGTTTATTAATGGTTTTTATTTTTGTTTAAGGAATCGTATGAAAGAGCTAAAAGCATTTTAAGGAATCACAGCCGAGAACATAAATTACTTGCTGAAGCATTATTGAAACATGAGACCTTAAATGCAGAAGATGTCAAAATTCTTATATATGGAAAAGAAACAAATATATGAAATAAAAGATAATTCAAATGATAATACGTCTAAGTTTATTAATTTTCTAGTTAACATTTTATGTGCCATTAGTTCTTATATAAAATTATATGATACGTTTTATATAAGAAAAATGCTGTATATTTTTTGTTAAGTTAGGTTTTTACGGTATCGTAAGTTTTACATACTATTTAGGATTACAAGGGAGTTAAGAAAGAATTGTAAATAGTGTACTGTACACGAATCCCTATATAAATTATTAATTTCTATGTAAATAAAATTGGAAACATTACCGAATGCCAAATAAACCAAATTTAACAAAATTTCAACAAATAACTCAATAACTCAATTGTACATTTAAGAAATAACATTTGAAGGCACATTTAGTTTATGTCCTTATTTTGAGCCAAACATGAATGAGGAGTAAACTGAATATGAAAAAAACCTGACAAATGGCAATTTAACAACAATTCACTATTGCGTACTCTTCCCCAAAGTGCGGCCCGAAAACAATTTATATTGCATTTTCATTCTATATACAAATTTTCATTAAATCTATTATTTTTTTCTATTGAGCGTCATTTCAGCTAAGACAATGAGAGCTTGCTTTTCTACGGACTCAGAGAAGGGAGAAATAAATTTTAGAGCTTCGTCGGCATGCTTTCTGGCCAGTATTCGAGTGTGGTCTAAACCGTCGCTCTAAAAATAAGAATATTTTTTAAGATTTGCATAAAGTTTTGGTTACCTAAATGGTTACCTTCATCACTGCTTCGTACGCTTTTTCTACATCTCCAGGTTCGGTAAAACGTCTCATAATCATTATGTTTAAATCGGGAAATTTTTCACAAGCAAACAAAACGGGTGCTGTGGCTAAACCAAGTTTCAGATCAGCGGCTGCGGGCTTTCCTAACTCCGCTTGACTCGAAACAAAGTCTAATAAGTCATCTACTAATTGGAAAGCAATTCCCAAATTGCGTCCATATTGAAACGCTGCCTCTTGAAAGCTTTGATTGGCACCTGAAAGTAATGCTACAGCTTTGCACGTGTAAGCTATAAGGCTCGCAGTTTTCTTAAAACTTTTATGTATATAATGGGAAAATCTTTCATTTTCATCTTCTTTAGAGCCCATTTGCATGAACTCTCCTTGAACAAGATCCAGCAATACCTAATTGCATAGATTTACGACTTAATATTGCACACTAAAGCACATCATGTTAAACGTTTAGTTACCTGCGATAAAACTAAGATAACTTCTTCATTCTGAAGTCTTGCTAACATTTGTGAAGCTCGTGAGAGTATATAATCACCCGCTAATATAGCTTTCTTCTGCCCCCACAGCACATTGACACTTGGCTTACCTCGTCTGGTATCTGCGGTGTCAATTACATCGTCGTGAACAAGGCTTGCCGTATGAATCATTTCAGTAACCATTGCCACAGTCTTTTGCGAATTAAGCAAATCAGGCCGCCTTTGCATGTGATGATTAAGCGCTCGCGCTATAAGCACAACAACCATTGGTCGAAATGCCTTTCCCTGACCATCAAAATAATAACCAGCTATTTCTTCTAATTCTGGTCGTTCTGTCCACAACTCTTTCCGTATATCGTCATACAAGCTGTTTAAGTCATTCTCTGCCAATTTAAATGGATTTATTGATGTCGGGTGTTGTTGTTGTTGTTGCTGTTGAGTTGTTGGCTGAACTATTGGTGATTTTAGATAACATGATGAGGTACTTATTAATCTCCTTTGAATTATACAATGATCTAATTCGTGTAATGTATTAGAAATCTCTTTATAATTGTCTCGAATATGATTTCTCGTATTTCTGTTAATTCCCTAAAAATAAGATTTCATGTTTTAATTCAAAATAAAAATTTCATTAAAATTTATCATTTGATTAACGTAAAGGTAAGTAAACACAATATCATATCAATAAATCTCATTACTATTTACAAAGTAATCGACTTGTCTGTCACCGAGTAAATACGTATGCGTTATATATAAAGGCTATAGATGAGCAGCTATGAGGGTCCTAACGAAGACCCGGACCTGAACCTGGGACTCACAGAGCATTTTGAGAACAGGTCCTAAAGTTTTTTAAGGACCAGGACCGGATCCGAGTCCTTAAGTCAAGAACCCGGAGCATGACTCAGGACCTAGTTTACAGTTATATATAAAGTAAAACATTGCAGTTTTATATATATCACTTTAAATAATGTTTATTTATTAAGAAAAAATGTTCATTATTTTTAGATTCTGCCATTTAGGTCCGAACAGTTAGGGACTTGGACCTGAACCTACTTGAACATGGACTCATAAAAGCTGAACCTGAACCTGGACTTAATTTGTTTTGAAGGACCAGGACTCGGACCTGAACCAGTTAGGACTTGGGTCCCATAAGTCCTAAGGCGCGCTTTTGCTCATCTATAACAAACGCATTCATTAATCTACACGTATTTTTTGTGTAGTTTTCAAATGCTTAACGTATTCAAAGTTATTGTTTAGTTTTGTAGTGTTGTGTCTGTGTTTATATGTGTAAATTAAGGCTAAATTAAGTTATAATTAGTGCAAATCACAGCAACTATCATATGATAGTTTGTGGTATTTCTTAATCATTCATAATTGTTGTGATTAATGTTAATAAACATTAATTATAATAACATCAAAACTAGTGATGATGAGGCTCAGGTTCCAGAAGCTCCGGCTGGAACCTGAGCCTGAGCCTCCATTTGAAAACCTGAACCTGGAGCCTCAAATAAAGTATGAGCCTGAACCCGAGCCTCCATCCTTGAGCCCGAGCCTGAGCCTCTCTGAATTTTTTTAGATGAAAAAATGTTCTATTTAATATCAAATAACACAATAGAACTTTTGTAATGAACAATATATATGTTTTGGCTACTTTTGTAATAATAAAAATAATAAATAACGAAGAAATATTATTGTAAGTTAAAATTTTTCTTGAATTTACATTCTATACAATATTCTAATATATTAAATTGCACAGAACCTCTCGAGCCTCTATAAAGAGGCTCTAAGGCTCTCTTAAGCGGAACCCGAGCCTCGAACCTCAGGTTCAGGCTCAAAAATATGAAAACCTCAAGCCTGAGCTTCTAACAAAAATCCAAACATGAGCCTGAGTCCGAGCCTTAGGCTCAGGCTCAGGTTCAGGCTCCAGAGGCTCGGAGGCTATAAACCATCATCACTAACTATAATAATTACAATTAACACTAAAAATATGTTTTATATATAAATACAGCATTACACTAATATTGAAAATAGTACTAAAATCAAAAATCCCAAAATATTTGAAAGTTATGGCTTTATTTACAATAATCATAATTGCCATTGAAATACATTAAAACCCATTAAAACACAGTTGCTATAGAAATATCAGCTATGCTATCAACTGTGGCAGCGACCACTACTATAACCCAATATTCATAATAATATTTGAAATAACACAATACTGACATCTAATGTCCAAAACAATGAATGAAAACATCAATTTTTCACAACTTCTCAATTAAAACGTTAAAATCAATTCTTGAGTTACTTTTGTTATGCGCCAAACTCATAACTCACGCGATAAGGCTCGAGCTCATGTCAATTGTTATGTAATCCCTATTAATATAATGTTTTAGTTTTATTATCAATTATTATGCTTAATGTTCTTATGTTATGTTATGGCTATTAATCATATGTTTAGCTTATTAGCAATTATTATGCGTAATGCTTATTACTCACATGTAAGTT
The DNA here is from genome assembly GCA_034698025.1 of Phthiracarus crinitus. Lineage (NCBI taxonomy): Eukaryota > Metazoa > Arthropoda > Arachnida > Sarcoptiformes > Phthiracaridae > Phthiracarus > Phthiracarus crinitus. The sequence continues at coordinate 22,427 of JAQGAW010000242.1, forward strand.
AGTAATCAATAATTATGATTAATGTTTTTATGTTTAAACTCTTAACATGTTTTTCTATTTGAATAAGTTTTTATTGAATAATATTGAGTCGTGTATTACTTGCTTGACTGATAAGTCGCAAATGTTTTCTTGATTCTGTATTCACGATTATCTCTTCAAAATTAATAAATATTTTATTACACGAGAAAAGTGTTTCAATAATTTAATTAACACGAAACAAGTGTCTAACAATTTAATTGTAATTTAGAAGTAACTCGCGAGACAAGCGATCATAAACTCAATTCATTTTAGTTGTCACACAAATCTAGCGATTTTCAGTCAACACACGATTCATGTGTGCATTCACCAAATCAGCGATCGTTTCCGTGTGCTCACACCCCTCGTTCGGGTATCACCGCGTGTCCACCTGAACGGCAAACATCACTTTTGTTTATAAGCTATTAACTAAATGTTTTTAATAGTGCATTTTAAACTGATTTTAATAGAGATTAATTATCATATTTTAGCGAAATAAATAAATTTTTAAGTATAATATGAGTTAATTAACAATTTCGTCCGCACTGGCTCTATAGACACATTAAAAACATTAAAATAAAGTTTCTGCTCCTACTAAACAATTCTGTTGTGCTCTTTGTTACAATTCATACATAAAAACGTTTTTTTTAATGATTTTAAGCTTTTATAGAGCTTCTTTGACCCAATTTAAAGTCTATTGATATATTTATGGGCAGTTTTATAAAAAAAACAAGAATTCATTGATATACAGAAACATTTAGTATTTATGCCAAATATATGAGAAATAAAAATTGATTGTCGTAGTAGTAGTAGTCGAACGTTGTAGGTTCAGCGATGGTGGTGTTACATTTTAAGGTGTGCCACCACTGAGGAGGAAGTATATGAAGAACCACGTGATGCCTCTGAAGCAAACTTACCACTTGTCACGCAAGTGAATTCTATGTTAAACATAGGCAGTAAATAGTGAACATAAAAACGATAGTATAATCAATACAAAATACTTTATTATACTATAACTAGAGATTTATCCCCACTTCGTCGGGAGGAATTGGTTTGAAATTCTTCAAAGACACCACAAATAGAAACCCTAACCAGCCGACCCAACTCAAACAAAGTCGACCCCACAAACCTTCAATCGACACAAAGACAATCTATCAGACAGGACCCAACCCGATCCTATTCGACGGAACCTTACCCTACCATACTCTACCCCACTACGACACAAACCATCCCACCAGACCCCACCAAATCTCAACCAACCAACTCAGACCCCTAACGACCTCAACCGATCCCACACCAACCGATGCCCCATCCTATCCCAATCGACCCCATCCCACTAGAACCCTTCCCATCACTTCCCATCCTACCAGACAGCTTCCTACAAAATCTCACTAAACCCTACGCAAACCCATCCCAAGCGACCACAAACGAATCATTCCAACATCTAGCCAACCAAACCGCCGCAATATATTTCCAAACAACCCTTCCCAACATCTCATAACCGACCAGTTTCAACACCTACCCAACCGAACCGTCACAATATCTCCCAAACCGACCCGTCACAACATCTCCCCAATATACCGGTCCAAATATCTCCTCAACTAACCCGTCCCAACATCTTCCCAACCGACACGTCCCAAAATCTCAACCGACCCGCCCTAACATTTCCTAAACAACCCGTTCCAACATCTCCACAACCGACCCTTGCCAACATCTCCCCAACCGACCCGTCCTAATATCTCCTCATCTGTCCCGTCCCAACATCTCAGCAAACAACCCGTCCCAACATCTCCCCAACTGAACCGTCCCAAAATCTCTCCAACCAACCCGTCCAATCATCTAACAACTGACCCGTCCCAACATCTCCACAAAATACCGATCCCAACATCTGGCCAACCAAACCGCCGTAATATATTCCAAACAACCCGTCCCAACATCTCATAACCGACCAGTTTAAACACATAACCAACCGATCCGTCACAATATCTCCCAAACCGACCCGTCACAAAATCTAATAACTGACTCGTCACAACATCTCCCAAACCAACCCGTCCAACTCGTCCCAACATCTCCCCAACAAATCCGTCACAACATCTCCTTAACCAACCCGACCAACCCGTCCAAACATCTAACAACCGACCCGTTACAATATTTTTTATCCAACCAGTCACAACATCTATCTAAACAACTAGTTCAACCCGCCTCATCATCTCCCCAACATGCCCGTCACAAAATCTCTATAACCAACCCGTCTCAACATCGAACAACCGACCCGTCACAATATCTACCAAACCAACACTTAAAACTTTCCAAAAATCTCCACAAGTAACCTGTCCAAACCGTACCATCATTTCTCAACAGACACCTGACAACATCTCCCTAACAGACCCATCCTAACATCTCTCCTACAAACCCCTCCCAACATTTCCCAAACGATCCTTACCAACATCTCAACCGACCCGTCCTAACATCTCCCCAACCGACATGTCCCAACATTTCCACAACCAACCAGTCAAACCAGTTCCAACATCTCCCCAATCGAACGTCCCCATATTTCTTAAACCAACCCGTCCCCACATCTCCCAAACCGAATCGTCCCCACATCTCCCCAACCTACTCGTTATCACATCTCCTTAACCGACCCGTCCCCACATCTGCCCAACCGACACCTATCCACATATACACAACCGACCCATCCGGTTACCCACCCGACCCATCCGGTTACCCACACGACCCAACCGGTTACTCACCCGACCCAACAGGGTACCCAACCGACCCACTCGACCAACAAGATCCACCCGAATACCCACCCAACCGGGTACCAACCCGACCCACCATGACACCCTCCCGATCCACCATGACACCCTTCCGACCCACCATGACACCCACCCGACCCACAATGACTACCATCAGACCCAAATGACCAACCCTGACCCTACCAAGACCCTTTATGATCCTACTCCGACCCCAATTTGAAATATTTTCCCACCTCATCCCCCCTATGGATTACCCACTTCCTATAAACCCCTCCATTTGATCCCTACTAATTGAGCTAGACCTAATGATATAGGTGTCGAGGAGGTGGGGCTTCCAGTGGAGGAGTCTATAGAGTTATAAACAGACAGACAAATTTTGAAATATATATATATGATAATGATAAGCATTGAATACAAATAATAAGCAAAACGTGACTACATAATGCGAAGTAAGTATTAAGTAAACACGTGTATCACTAATCTTACATTAATACTGAAGCATATTATTAACATTATAATGTATTGAATAGAATTGTGAGTCACTGTACTTCTACTAAGAATAGAAGTACAGTAATAGTTTAGTACAGTAAAAGTATAGTGATGTGACTAAAGTGGACATACACTACACGTTTTGTGCAATCGAAATATTGTGGTATCACTACTGATGATGTCATATCATATATCAAATATAGTTTAAGTACTAGAAGAATCGGTATTTATCACAAAAATTTAATAAAAGAAAAATATCTATTAATACTTTAAAATGTGTGAATTGAGTAATATTTTATAAAATAATGTGACTATAATATTATACTAATATTTTTAAACAAGTATTGATATAGTAATTATAGATTTCAATGCAAAGTTTAACAAAAACAGATTATATCTCTGGGCTAAAGATATGTAATGATGTTTTATAAATTATAATAACAAAATAATAAAAAATATGACGAAAATACATTTATGAATTTCTTATTTCCACTCCGATTTCAACTCCATTTTTCGGCATTAAAAAGAATTCAAACATTTTATATTCTAAAGGAACGTTAGTGTTAGAGGTTCTGACAAATTTAAATTTTGTGATAATATGAGCGATCGCTGTCTTCGCTTCCATTATAGCGAATCTCATTCCAACACAATTTCGTGGTCCGATTCCGAATGGAAGGAATGTGTAGGGAATTAGTTTGTGACGATTTTCGGGCATAAATCTTTCGGGATCGAAACGTTCGGGATTTGGATAATATTCCGGGTCGTGATGTATGCCTTCAACATTTATTTGAACCATTGTGCCTTTAGATACTGTTATACCAGTATCACCTTTAGTATATAAAATATACATTCAAACTTTACGACACAGTATTACTTTTTATATCACCTAATTTATAGTCTTGAGATGGTATTCTACTATGAGCTGGGATTATATTGTAAAGCCGTTGTGTCTCTGCGATACACGCGTCTAAATATGGCAATCGAGCGATTGTGTCATAATCTAGTTTGTCGACAGTTTTTAATTCTTCGTAAAGAATTTGTTGGCAGTGTTCGTGTAATGCTAACGAATAACATAGATATGTTAAAGTAGTAGCGGTTGTCTCAAACCCAGCGATAAAGAATAAGAAAGCGTTCGCTAATATCTCTATTTCGCTCAGTTCTAATTTTGACGGAGTTTTTGAAAATTGAATTTCTTCTGATGAATCGAAAATCGAATTTGTTTCGACTGACTTTTCGTCGATTTCATCTAAATTTGTTTTTTTCTGCACATTCATTATTAATTGTAAAAAGTCAACATTTTTCTTGTTATCAGATTTACGTCTTTCTATTATGTTTCGAATCTATAAGATATCCAAAATATTTTTAAATATTTATATTCAATATAATACGGTTTAAATGTCTTACTGTATCCGTAAAAAATGTTTGCGCTTTTTTATCGAAAATTGTCATTTTCAGCTTCTTTCCCAAACTCGGGAAAGAGAATGCAATCAAAAATTTAATTATAACAAGAAAACCACCGCTAAGAACTTTTTCCATGTGCTTTATAAATGGGTTATTGTTATCATTGTGTGCATCTATTTTGGTGGCAAAAGCACACGACGCGATCACATCCAACGTAAAGTTTCTCATTAGTTGTTTCAGTTCAACCTCTTGTCTATTGTTTGCCGCATTTGTTAATATTTTTTCCACACTTTTCACGCAGTCTTCAATTAATGGGTGCATTCTTCTCATTTTTCCGCTCGAAAATGTAGGACTTATCTAAATTAGTAATGAAAATGAACGAAATAATTTACTATATTTATTAAAAAAACGTACAACAGATCTAAATTGTTTTCAATTATATGATTTTAACTAGACTAGTAAATTGTTCGACAAGCTTTAACCCGACCCGAATATCCACCTATTTTTATACTTCAACTAATTTTTCTACATTTTATAAAAACTGACAACGAGTATTAAAATTTAATCAAAAATATAAATCAAGATTACAATAAGCACGTATAACTTCAAAATATAAAAGTTATAATTTGATATTCAGCCAAAATTTTAGATAATATTTAGTATAAGTTTAAAAAAATAATGGAAAATCGGGCTTCCAAAAAATTTTCAAACCCGACCCAACCCGAGCCCGATAACTGTGAGCCCGAACCCGGCCCGATACGACAAATTTTTCGGGTACCCGACCCGAGCCCGACATTTCGGGTACCCGTTTACTAGTCTAATATTAACGATATTTCTACATATTTTTGAAGCGATACTTACAACAGATCGTAAATTTTTCCATTCATCGCTGTGAGCATTAAATAGCGACCGATCGTGTAACGGATCGCCAGTCACTAAATCGTTTCGTTCCACAAAAATATGGAAATCTTTGATAAGAATATCTTTAATTAAATTTGGTTCGCCAACCATTAATATTGGTTTAGTGCCAAAAAACGTTCTGTACATTATTTGATAGTTAAATAAATTAATATAATGTATAAAATATTTTTATGAATTTAGTAAAATTATTTACCCATAAATACGACCATATTCTCTATAATGATCGAAAAGTTGTTGGCTTATAGTCTTGAAAAATATATCTGAACAGCCAAATAATATGATTGGTTTCGGGCCTTTAATTCCTCTTGATTTCCAATAATTGAAATTATGAGATAAATATCTATTAATTTGAATAAATGTGTTAAATAATTTGAACGCTGCGTTAAGATTAAGCTAATGATTGAATATGCCATAATTGACTTTAAACAACCATTTGTTTAGTGTGATCTTTTTTAAACTTTATTTTCGTATAATTTTTTAAAATTTTTAATAATTAATGCTTATTATGGTTTAATTCGGTTCCTAAGCTTAATTTTAAATATTAAACATACACGCATGCATTTATCTAAATATTTATTTACAATAAAAATTAAGAACAAATAAAATAATCAGTTAGTATTACTAACTTTAATTAGAAATGTGTAATTAAAAAAATGTCAAAATTACATACAGGTATATGGAATACAAACCAATAAACAAAATAGAAATAAATATCAACCAAATATTATTGATGAGAGCAAACATGTTTTTGAAAAACTTTTACTCTTACTATAAAATAAATAGAAAAAATTTATTTTCTTATAAATTATATGGTAATGTCAAAAATTCACCACAATATTATAATATATATATATTTAGTTATATTTTATATGAAAACATTTCTTATCAGTTTTTTATTAAACTGTTGTTATGTAAGTTTAGTTTTACGTTACTTCACTTTATGATGCATTTTAACGTAGTTATGATAAGCTTATACCAGATAACACGCCCTAAAAATTCACTACAATATTGCTAACAAGTTATAAGGTCTTACATCATTCAATGATAAATAATTAGCATCAATTGACATGTAGTGTTGTTTGTTATTTATTGAAAATAAGAATAATTTCCTTGAAAATTTTTAAGTTTATTCAAACTAATAGAAGTTGTCATTAGTTTTCTTGTTTACATTTGTTTAATGTATTATATTTAATGCTCAATAAATGTGTTGATTATCAGTAATGATATCTTTATTAGAATATTTATTTAAAAAAATACTTTATAGTATAAAAAATTCTTGAATATTATATTATAGCAAATATAATTGACTTTTTTTCCCTGTATTTTCATTACAACATAAGCTTATTAAAACAATTCACGACTTATTCGAAGCATACATTCTAGTAGTTTCATACATACTTATAGAATAAATAGTCTAATTTTTTGTGTCTATAATGGGCAATATATATCACTTAAATTATATAAGAACATGTGAAACTCTTTATAGATATTAGATGGCAGAACACAGACATGAGAACCATTAGCTGTACTCTCGAAAAAATTCAGGTAAAATAGTATCATTAATTTTTTTAAATATCTAAACTTTGGTAATTTTTACATTAATATGTAATAATTAAATTTAATATTTATCAAAGGATAATCATTAATCAATTTTTGCATTTATTTTAAGAATAAAAAAGCTTAAAAAGAAATATAATTAAAAACTTGTGGGTATAAATTTGTAATTTATATGTTATTAAAATCTATGTAACTAATATTGCGTTGAAAATATTAAGAATTCCTTATTTCTACCCCAACTTTGATTCCATTTTTCGGAACTAAAAGAAATGCAAACTTTTGAAATTGAACGGGTATTTCAGTATTTTCAGTTCTGACAAATTTAAATTTAGTGATAATATGAGCGATGGCTGTCTTCGCTTCCATTAAAGCGAATCTCATTCCAACACAATTTCGTGGTCCGATTCCGAATGGAAGGAATGTGTAGGGAATTAGTTTGTGACGATTTTCGGGCATAAATCTTTCGGGATCGAAATGATACGGATTTGGATAATATTTCGAGTCGTGATGTATGCCTTCAACATTTATTTGTGCAATCATTCCTTTAGGAATTATGATACCAGTATCGCCTAAAAATTCATTTATTATAAATTATTACTTAATTCTTTGCATATATACCTAATTTGTAGTCTTGATTAGCAATTCTACTTAAAGCCGGAAGTGAATTATAAAGCCTTTGTGTCTCTGCAATACACGCGTCTAAATATGGCAATTTTGCTATTGTTTCGAAATCTAGTTTATCCACACTTTTTACTTCTTCATAGAGCTTTTGCTGACAATCTTCCTCTAATGCCAGCGAATAACTTAAAAATGATAATAAAGCAGCGGTTGTTTCATAGCCCGCAACAAAAAATAGGAAAGCAGTCGCTAATATGTCTGATTCGCTCATTTCTATTTTCGAAAACGGTTTATCAGTTTTTTCGGTTTTAAAGTTTTCTGAATCATTGAAAATTGAATTAATATCGACTGATTTTTCTTCTGTTTCATCAAAATTTATTTGTTTCTGTGCGTTAATCATTAACTGTAAAAAATCCACGTGTTTTTGTTTATCATTTTTTCGTCTTTCTATTATTGACGCAATCTATAAATTAGAGAATTTAAAATTAAAATTGTATGTCTAAATAAATTAAATGAGTGTTTTCTTACTGCTTGTGTAAAGAATTCCTGAGCATTTTTGTCAAAAAAAGGTAATTTAAGTTTTTTGGCTACACTTGGAAATGTAAATGCGAGTATGATATTAAAGAATATTTTTATACTGCCACTGAAAACCTTTTCAGCATTTTTCATAAAAGGATTATTTACATCATTATGTGTATCTATTTTCGTAGCGAAAGCACACGTCGCGATCACATCCATCGTTAAATTTCCCATAAACTTTTTTAGATCAATCTCTTTCTTATTATTTGCCACATCGAATAATACTTTCTCCGCACTTTTAATGCAGTCTTCAATTAATGGGTGCATTCTTCTCATTTTTCCGCTCGAAAATGTCGGACTTATCTAAATTAGTAATTAAATTGAACGAAATAGTAAACCTTTATTAAAAAACATACAACAGATCTTAATTGTTTCCAATCATCTCCATGAGCATTGAATAATGAATTATCATTTATCGGATCGCCTGTTATTAAGTCATTTCGGTCAACAAATACATGAAAATCCTTTATGAGAATGTGTTTAACTAGAATGGGATCGCTAACCATTATCATCGGTTTACCGCCAATAAAAGATCTTTTTTTAAACAATTTAAATTGAGGAAATTGCTATAAATGATTATTTATTTTATATATAAAATAATAATGAAATAATACCCATATAAACGACCATATCTTAAATAATGGTCTTGAAAAAAATCTTTGAAAGTCTTCGTAAACAATTCAATGCTATCTATTATTATGATTGGTTTTGGGCCTTTGATCCCTATTGATGTCCAATAATCAAAATTTCTAGATAAATACCTGTAATTTGATTAATAAATTTAAAATGTTCATTAGTTAAGACTAGTTGATTCTTCACTCATTTATATCTGTGGACAATATTTTCTAGTCATAGACATTAAAAATATATAATTTGTGAAGAAAGAATAAAAATTTATTTCTTTCAATTTCAATTTTTAAAAATTGTTATTTAGGTTTCATTCGGGTTAACCGAAAATAAGCAAATACAATAAGTATTAAAATTATCAAATATAAAAGACAGATTAATCGTCCCGTTCGCATCTTTAATAATTATGTAATACATACCGATATATGGCTGATAAAATAATAACTAAGAAAGATATAACAACCAACCATTTAATATTAATTTGATAAAACATTATAAAGTTGTAGTTTAATTACCAAAAAGTAATGCATTAAATTAAAATTAATTTACAAATTTTAGAGAATTCTGACGCAAATCCAGATTATATTGACTACAAAATTAAATTCTTATAATTTTATATTACAAAAACTATAAACATGTTGTTTTCAAAACAAAAACTTTTAAATTATCAAAAACACATCATTACATTTGAATTTCATATGTTTAATAAATATTCATAACCTTCAGCACATCCTTATCAGAATATTTACGATCAATTATAAAATATTTATCAATCAAAATTTTTTTGATATTAACTTTTTTCGTTGTTACGTCACCTTATGCTGTAAATTCAAATTTAGTTTTTAAATTCAACGCTTATTAATACAGTAAAACTTCGACAACAATTGAACCCTCACGGTGACAAAAATTGACAATAATAAAGTGTTCACAATACTAAAGTATAATTAAAAAGAATAGTCATAGACGAGACTTTTAAACATGTTCACTATAACGAGGTGTTCACTATATGAAGGTTTACTATATAGAAACTTTACTGTATAAGTTATTTTTTATTCACAAAAATACTCGAATACTTCTACTTTTATGCGAAGGTTATTTAAATGATAACGTAAAGAGTTGAGACGCGAATCTAAATGATAGTATTAATTAACTAGGTTTGCAAAATGTTTAATTCATTTACAATCGTTCAAAGATAAACTCTTATAAATTACAAGTAAAATAAAAAATTAAAGAAAACTTTTGTAACATTTTGGTACTTAACTTAAAATAATATAAAACTCATTGTAAGCATTTGTTGCTGATTTTATGGGCCAAATCTATGATCATAATAGCATTCCAAAAGAATTTATTTATTATTAACCACAATACAAAATAGATAAATTTTTAAAAATAAATGTTAAAAATAGTATTTATAATTAAGAAATATAACAAAATGATAAATTTTCAATTGAACATTGAGTTTTACTCGGAACTCATTCACTGAGTTGACTCAGAGTAAACCTGTCTGAAAAGTTAAATGAAAATACTCTAAAAGTATAAGCGCGTAATATGAACCATAGATTAAGTTTTGAAGTTTAACTGATAATAAGTTTATTATAAAAGTTTCTATAATGTTCAGGGATTACATTTAAAATTGATGTTAATTTTTCTTTATCAACTCCACACGGTTTTTTCTGTCTTGAATTTTCATAAAATTTTTCAAAACAATTAGTTGTATTTTCTTTGAGAAAGTTTTTATAAGCGTCACTTAATAAATCATATTCAATGTAATTATCTTCAAAATCAAACTTAGCAAATATTTAATAAGAAGATTTTTTAAACATTATTGATTTTAAATTTTTTAAATTAAATGGCTTTTTAGTTTTGGAAAAATTTTTAAGTATATAAATATTATTAAACTTTACTTTTTCAACAAATAAATTTTCTCTTGAATTTTTTATAGTTTGAATAAGATGTTTATAATTAAAATATATTTTTTTCTGTTTTAATTTTTTTTGTTATGCTTCCATGAACGGAATAAGCAGCTTGATAGGTGTGACCAAATTCGTAATAATCAATAATAATAGTTTTAGGAACAATATTTTGGTCATTGATAATAAAAATTAAGTTTGATAAAAATAACCAGGATTTGTTTTGAGAGACACAATTATCACACTTTATAATAACTTTTTCACAATTTTGCATAAAACTTGATTTAAAAAATAACCAGTAAAAATTTACGTGCTCATTAGATTTTTTTTCAATTTGACCCTCATGTGAAACATAACACACTGAAATTCCATTTTACCGAGTTGAGCAAAAGTTTGGTTAAAAAAACTAATTTTGTTTGCAAAATAATTTTCTTTTGACGTTAAAATGGGAAATTGTAATATTTTTTGCATGTCACATGAAAAAACCAATTGATTTAAATTTTGTAATTTACTGTCTTCACGTGATTTTATTCTTGCAAACTTTGCATTTTTTATATATTGATTATATTTTAAACATAAATCTGATAACACATCACAATTTTTACAATTAATGTTATGTTTCGCACTTAAATTTACAATACTTTAATTGACACATACCATTAAAATTTGAATTTTCACTATTATTAATACTACTAATAGACATTTTGTGAATAATTAATAGTCTTTGTTTACATACGCGCAAATTACTTTAAACTAATATTTGCGCTAATGTTTAGTGAAAAGTCAGAAAACCTGTTTTTGCCCAAAAGTAAGATTTGTTTGAGTCAACTCAGTGAACATTATGTTAGCATACAACCAGTCCTCTGTTAGCAATTAAGCATTAAGCACTCATTCTAACCTATGCTAGTCTTATCATAATTTCATACAGTAAGCAATCAATACGTGAACATCTCTGAGTATTCTTAACCTTATTTAGTGTTAATAAAGTTCTTTGTTTTGTGTTAATTTGAATACAGTGTATAAGATATCATCCACTCAGCGGTACTGATTCCAGTGTCGCTAAAATTTAATATTTTATTCAGTGAAGTATTTCTTTCTATTGTGTCTAAAAACGTTAAAGATATATTCTTTAAGAAAATTTATTAAAAATATTAAAATTCTTGTAAAATTTTAAAAATCGTGTAATATTTTTAAAATCGTTCAATTCGTTGATTTGTTTATCTTAATTTCATTAATTTTCTGATTACTTATTTTTAATCGTTTTATATAGTTTAATATATAAATAATAATCAAATATATTAAAATATAGTAGTTTTCGATATAATGTAAAAAATCCATATGCTATATCTATTTTTCATTGAATATTTGTCATTATTTTTATGTATAAGTATGTAACCTTTTATTTATTGTTTTATTAGCTAAAAACAATGCTAAACCATATAGTAATCAAAATATACAAGTAATTAATTTAATTAGAATACAGTAAAAATTCAATTGAAAATGAGAAAAACGTTTTTTGAAAACTTTTGAAATATTTTTATTTAAAATTGCTAAACACATTCATCTTTATTAATATTATGTTGAATTAGTTCAAACATCTGCAGTACAAACATAATCTATTATATTATCATTTATTGTTTAAATACATTTATTATTTTGATTGAATATTTAAAGCGAAAAGTAATATTTTAAACCGAATACGGTTTTATATTTAAAAGACTTCTAAAGAAATAATTTACTAAATGACTTCCAACAACAAATTCAACGAATATCTCTTTTAATAAGCATATTATAGTATAAATATAAAACTGCATACAATCAAAAATATTGTAAGCATTGCTAAATCAATTGTGTTTTGCCAAAATCTAATAAGATATTTTAATTTTAAAGTTTATAAAAAATTTAAATATAAGAATTAAAGCCTCAAAATAATAGCATTTTCTATTTTTTTTATTTAACATGCTTTAAGTTTGACTTTTTTGGGTCGTTTTAACTCTATTTATTATTGCTATTTTTAATCATAAACGCTATAAAAGCTATTTTTATGAAATTTTGTAAAATATTTTAAAATTATCGTTCAAATCCGTTGACTTTTGTGAACCCCATAAATATATTTTTAAAATTTCAAGATTAATTTATTAACATAAAATTTATTTTACAAAATTTTATGAATTATCTGTGACCAAATAATAAATATTTCATAAATGATA
>JAQGAW010000243.1:0-35467 GCA_034698025.1 Phthiracarus crinitus
AGTCAATTGAAATTAAAATTGTGTTTGAAAGCGAAAGTGAAAGTAAGCGAAATTTTAAAAAATTTGAAAAGCAAAAGATAAAGACAATTTAAATCAAAAATTTAAAATTGAACAACACTAATTTAAAGTAAGATATAAAACATTATTAATTCAATATCTGGTAAAACTGGAAATTATTTCATGACTTTTAGATGATCATATTATTTATTCGATTCTTTATACTTACAATTCGATTAAGTGGTTTTATAATACATTAGTAATTGTATATGTAATTAGATTAATGAATTTGTTTAAATTTAAATAATTAAAGTAATTATTAAAATTTATTCTTAATGTCTTTCATTGAAAGAACACAAAAATAGAAATGACATCATATAATATAAGTTTTGTGAATTAAAATAACGTATTTGTTTTTCTAATTTATTAAATATATTTAAAATCTAAACTATATTGATTTTCTAACAAATGCCCAAAACCAACAATTTAGACAAAGGAATTTTATTTGTTGTATAGCCTGCACTCATTGTTTAGCCACAAATATATAAATTATGACAAATATTTTAAATATGCAATCTTCAAAATAGTGATGGCAATTTAGGCGGCCTAACCTTAGGCTTAGGCTCAGCCTACAGCCTATCATTTTTTCATAAGCCTAAGCCTAAACAAAAAATAGGCTGACTAACCTGTAGGCTGTATTACGTAATAATTTTAAAATTGTAAAGCATAGTAAATTATAATAATGTATAAATTAATTAGTATAGAGAACAGAGAAAAGCAATATAGTTTCAAGTCTTGCACATCCATTTGAAATATATTGTTTTTAGTAAATATAATCACTTATTGTAAATACATATTAAAAATTAATATTTTGCAAATGAAAAAAGTTTAAAATTAGTGTTTACTTTCGAGCCTACAGCCTAAGCCTATGGGATATTAGGATGGCCTAAGCCTAAGCCTAAGCCTACAAATAATTTTGGAGCCTAAGCCTTCAGCCTACAATACTTAGGCTGAGCCTGAATTCTCATCTCTAATTCAAAATACTACCGTAAGTAATGTCAAAAGGGTAAACAACTTTCAATTAAATTATTATACAGTTTAATTAATCCGATACAACTTGTGCCAAAATGTCTAAAATGCACAAAATATATGTAGTGATGTAAATTATATATTTTATCAAAATAAATAAAATGAAATTTAAGATTCTCTTAATAAATATAAACTTTATTTTTTAAAGAGTAAACAGATGGACTAAAACTAAGGACACTCCACATCAAATAGACACTTTTACAAAAAAGAGCAAAAGATTAATTTTTTGAAAAATAATAAAAAAGAATTTAAATAAAATAATAAAAGTTTCGAGTCTTATTACTAATAAATGTAATAAAATTTTTCAAAAAATTATTACGATTATCAACGGTATAGTTATTACTTTTTCGACAATATGTACAATTGACAAAGTTTTAAAAAATAAGCCACCATTAATGTGAGTATCTATTAGTCAAATAATATTCAGATAATTAGTTTATAAAATACGTTTGAGAAATATTGATTTATTCTTAAAAGGAAAATTTCATTAATTATTTTTATATTCGAAGATAACTTACTTCATAAAATCGAAAGTAATTAATTATAAAACACTTCCAACAATAAAATCCTTCCCTCTTTTTAGCTGTTCTTTCGATTAGCATTAGTAACTGTGAAAAGATTAAAAATTTTAAGAAATTATAAAATTATAAAAATGCTATAAATACAAAACTCTTCGCTTAAAATTTACTTTCAAATGCGTTCTAAATCCAGATTTAAGAATGTAATTATTAAATATTAATTTATTTAATAAATGATAAGTCTTGAACGCTTCCATAGAGATAAAAGAAGCTAAACCGAGAATATATGTTAATACAGTTATTCCGTTGAGAAATACGAAATAAAAAAGGACTTTCGCTGAATACTCTTCATAAACGAATATAATCATAAATAGCAGTAAACAATAGAACGAAGTGTACAGTAAACAAAACCAAAATAAAAACTGTGACCAATAGTTGTTATTATAATCTCTAATTTCTTTAAATAATGAATAAGTGTATTGTATAAAAATAATCACTTGATTGTTGTTTAATTTCTTCTGATTTGTTACTATAGTTTTAATTATTCTGTTATTATGCTTAAGTTTTAAAAGCAAATAATAACATATTAAATAAAAGTAAACGAATTGCCATAAAATTATACTGCAATAATATTTAGCTGCAATTGTAAAGAAGATAATTCCCGGAAATGCAATCATTATTTCAAAAATTGAGCAGTGTTTGTGAAAAATTATTGAAGACATTATCAAAACTAAAAATGGTATAAAAATCTTCAAAGATATATTGTTGACAGCGATTAAAAGTTTTGATTTTCTTAATAGTTTGTATGTTTGTTCTTTGTATGTAAAACCGATACAACTCGGGGTTATATAACCTGAGAGCATAGCAAACGGTTTCAAATACGACGGGAAAATGACGGGTAACATTGAATTTGACCGATATTTATGTAAAATCTATGATAAAAATAGCTAAAATCTCCAATAATTAAATATATCAGTTTGTATTTCCCATCGAGGGTTATAGAGATTATACATCTCAATACTAATGTGCATTGAAATACAAACACCAGCATTGGATCAAATAATTTACTTCTTGAATATGAATAGAAAGTAAACTGAGTTAATCCGATTCGATAAAAGTGAGTTCCAGCTGATTTGATGATAACCTTTTCCGGTAATAATTGATTGATATCATTAACATTATCCGCAATTGCTTTCATAATTTTTTCGATACAGAAATTAACTTTACTTATAATTTTCTTCAAAATTCAAATTAATTATTCTTTACGATTAAAGTTATACTTTGATTAAATTTTAAGAATTCAATATCGTATTATTTGAAACATTGCTAAATAGAAACAATTAATCTCATGATTTTAGATAATAAAAAAAATTAAATTTTTAACTTTAATATAATTTTGATGAATATTTAATTAACAACTTTTTTCTAAACTATTTTCTCCATTATTCTCATAATTATATATTATTCTATCAATTAGAAAATTAAGAAAACTTATTAATTATGGTATAAGTTTGAAAATTTTCTTCATAATATATATAAATGGATTTCATAGCAATCAATAATTTAACTTCTCTTAGAAAGTTTAGGATTGATAGGTCTTTTTTGTTTTTCTGAATTTACTATATTTTAAATCGGGCTAATTATAATTAACGAAATTTTATATTTAAAATTAATTAAAATGTCTAAAATGAATGAATAATTTTTAATAAAAAGTGGAATAGAATTTATTTTATTTATGGTTTTAAATATGCCTTACACGGGCAGAATCCAGAGTGTATTATACGGAATTCATTGAGACCACTTTTATTTTGTAGAGGACATTAAAATATATGTATTGCAAAAAAAAATTTTTGCAAAGATTGAAACGGGGTTTGTGGAGGGCTTTCAAAGTTTTGGGTGACAAAAAGGGGGACAAAATTAATTAAACTGTAGGCAACCATTTTTTAAAATTAAAATATTCCAAGAAAAATCCCACAACTGTACGATTTTTCACATCTATACAGGCATCAATAACTACTATTTGGTATTACCATTGAATTGTATTATTTCGGTTTTGCGATTTAATTTAAAAATTTATAAATTCTCATAATGAAGCGATTCGGATTGAAAAAATGTTAAGCCGTCATAAACTTTAATTATAGATATCATCAAGGGGTAAAATATTCTTTGATCAAAGAAAGTCTAAATAGCTAATTTTCTCAAAGAAATTAGATGAATTTCTATATTTCTCAAAGAAATTCAAAGAATTTCTATATTTCTCAAAGAATTTTGCATTTATAATTTTATTTTACATCATATTATTCTAGTTATCATTATCCTCAAAGTATTATTCTTTGAGAAAAATTGCAAATATTCTAAACTTTTCTCAAAGTATTTCAAAGAATATTGATTTTTCTCAAAGAATTTTATATATTTAATATTTTATAGAAAATTTATTCATATTTTGATAATTAGCATTTTAAAAACAATGGCATTTAATTTATAGCTATTTATTAACAAATTTATGTAATCTATTTCTTGATTTAAAACAATAATTATGCTCAAAGAAATGTCAAAGAATTATAATAAATTTTAATTTACTAAAAGAATAATCAAAGAATTTGGTTAATTTTCTCAAAAAAATTTTAATAAATAGTCAAAGAATATTCAAAGAATTTCATACTTTATTTTACCCCTTGGTAACAACTATTCACCAATGCATCAAATGCAACAAAACGTCTACAAAAGCCCATAATAAAATTTTACTGTAATTAAATTGAGCTTTATGTGCACAATCTGAACATTGAATCACAAGAATATTTTATTAATGTATTTGCAAAGATTGTTGACAATAGCTATGAGCACTGATACTCTCTTAATAAGTTTCAATCAAAAGAACGCAAACATAAAATTTATGAAAATGTTAAACATAAATCAAAAATATGTTAATAAAATGTATTATAAATGTATTATTGATTACAATATCAAATAAACACTACGGTAACTATTTTTAGATGTCTGACAGCATACGTATACGGTAATATTGAATATGAATCTTTTACTTAAATTAGTTGTCTAAAGTGAGTTTTTAGTTTAAATAATAATTAAAATAAATAATCCATACCTTTTTTAGTTTAACGCAAGTTTGGCTTTTCTTGGCTTTTTTAGCTCTACCTTCCGATACTTTGAACAAACTCTCAAACGATTTCTTATTATTTTTCTTAGCCATTATTAAATCTTAAATCTGTAAAGTGTTTAAATGAAATTTAAAAAACCTTATTTAAAATAATTAACACAACACGAGAAAAAAAACGTTTTATTGCCAAAATGTTTTATTATCAAAAAATCACTCAAAAAAATTATTCAATCCTTTGTCGTTTATTTTGAAATTGTTCTTCTTTTCTATACAAAACATGCTCAGGAATAACAAAACTGATTCGAAACATATACTTATTCGGCGAAACATTTCTGACATTAACAATCTCTTTAACAGTTATAGTATCGACATCTAAAATTTGTCGCACTCTATCGACGATAAGCTTTTCGGGATCGAACGGAACATTTAACTCTTCTTTCACGAATAAGTATAAGTGAACTAAAAGCGTAAACAATTTTTTCGTGGCAATACTGTTCGCTGGCGGTAACAGTGATTTAAAAGCGCTTAAAAATTGAGTGGCAGTCGCAGGTAAGTTCATGATCACATGAAACTGCGGTTCTTTCACATTAAACTCATTAAAATTTGGATCAACCATTTTATTTAACATATCATTGGCGATCACATTCTTAATAAATTCATTGCCGTCCATGTTATAAGCGCTGACACGTTCTTCTAATTTATTAACTTTAATATTATGCAATAACCATTTATAACAATCGGGGTTTAGATCGTTGGCAAATGCGGAACATTTCCAACGCTTAGCGGCCGGAAGAGAGAATGGACCGACGCCTGCGAACACGTCATAAACGATATCGCACTCGAACTGAAGTTTCGCGAATATCTTCTTCCGTTCGGTTTCGAGACGCGGATTCCAGAAAACTTTCGCGAAATCAAATTCATAACGAGTGTGAGCGTTACGAAAATCAGTTATATTAACAATAGTCCCCACGTCTTCGGTTCGTTTCGCAATCACTTCCATATTAAAATTTCGAAACTCGTTATCAATCATATCGAGCTTATTAACGATCATATCAGCGTAACTCAGTTTGTCGAGCAAAACATTACCGATTAGATGCTTATACGGTCGGCTGTGTTTCCGCAGATTCAGGTGTAATATATGCCCGATTCGGCTAAAACCGGTAACATTTTCCTCTCCTTTCGGCAAAATAGCCTCGAAAATTGATGCGTAATCGAAATTATCGTATGTCAGCAAAATCTCTTTAAAATATAGTTGATTTGCGTCATATAATTCTAAAACTTTCTTACTTTCATCGGACACGTCATCGAATGACGATATTAACTCCGGATTCAATAAAACCGTTTTATTTTTGGTGCTATCGTTCGCATTGTCTTCAATCGCTTTAAAATTATCAATTTTTAGTAAAAATGGATTCAAGTGTTTGAGAATGTGTTCCAAATGTTTTTCGTTCACTTGGATATAAGGAACCGAAATCTGTTTTTTGAACAGATCTTTGTCGAGATTAACCATTCCTTTGACGGAATCGGGTGGACATAGGATTTGTTTGGTGTTTGAGTCCATGTTTGTTAGCAAACGTTTCGAGTGGTTTAATAATTGATGGCCAATACTTGCCCTCAATTCCTAAATAAACACTTCACTTAAAATATTTACAACTTTCATAGAGTATACGATATATCATAATAAACTTTTTGGATTTGAATAGATATCACGTGTTGACACGCAAACTCATCACTTTTAATAACACGTGCGATTAAATGGCAACAAAAACGATAAATAAACATATACTTACAGATATAATGCGCGTAAACATTTAATATGCCAACAAAAATCTTAATTATATTAGTTTTGACGATTCAAACTAAACATGTAAATCGACGTAAATTAAAGAGTATAATAATTATATTTCTAATAAACGTGTGCGCTTAACAAACATAGAAACAGTGTTACAGTGTATCGGTTACGTCATACATACTGTTATGCCAAAGTACAACACATTCAATGCTTTTCGTTAAACTTATCGCACACGCGATGCGATGACGCGATACGCGATTTGGGTGTTATTTGTACTGTGATATCACTTCATTTCAATCAATAACGTTTAAAATTCGTTGATTTATATAAACCCTAAAACAGTTTAAACGCCGTAAATGTTACGTATATTTTCAGTTATTAAATAAACATTTTTAATTATAAATATTAACACTTTTTTTTGTAAGTTTGCTTTAAATCATATGTTTAGAAACGAAAATATTTATAAATAAATGGTTATGAATAACGGATTCGATAGGAAAGCAACGCATTCATCGATAATACGCATTGAAATGTGATGATCAGTGGTTGTGTCGTGAAAACCTCTTATACGCGCTCAATATTATGGCAAGCATTGACTTTTCGCTGGACTCACGCGTGAAGAAGAGTCACGTACCACTTGTCACACAACAGGTGATCTCATTATATCTAATTGTATTATTTTATTATTATTTTAATGCTCTATTTTTTACTTAAGCGTCATTTACGACACGTTAAACGAATTGCTGCCCGAAATCTGGTAATAATGAGTGATTTAAATAGTGATGAGGTTCTCAACATCGAAATCGGATATTACTTCACGATTTCGTGTTTAAATCGTCAAATTCTCTATGAAAGCGAACCGATTTATAGTAATGTGAGTCACACTTAATCTACAATTAATTGATTATAATTAATGGTATGATATTTGTTAATATACTTATAGAACCCTTCGTGGCGTACATTCGAGAGTTCGTC
This sequence comes from Phthiracarus crinitus, assembly GCA_034698025.1. Classification (NCBI taxonomy): domain Eukaryota; kingdom Metazoa; phylum Arthropoda; class Arachnida; order Sarcoptiformes; family Phthiracaridae; genus Phthiracarus; species Phthiracarus crinitus. The sequence continues at coordinate 7,487 of JAQGAW010000243.1, forward strand.
ATTTAAATATCCATCGCTTCCGGAACTAATAATAAGCGTTTACTATTGCGAACCAATTGCTAACAACAGTGAAACATTGCCAGCGAAACCTCAATCGGACTCATCGTCAATAGAAAAGCGTACAATTTGTCGATCAAATTGCGGACATTTATTTTTAGAATGGAAAATACATTTGAGTGGACTCGTGTTTGTCGGCGAAGAAATACCGAAAGACAACCGATTTAAGGAAAATACGGTAATACTTGGTCTGATGGAAGGTTTTTATACCAGTGCTGACGCCATAGTAAACGACGACTCTTCCAACTATAGTGTTCCGCAACAATCAATGCCAGTGACTGAGAGCTCTATTTTGCGGAACTCTTATTGCCTCAATATTTTGTATCGAATAGAAATGATGCAAAGGGTTATTAGCCAGACGTTATGTCTCGTCAATAACACTCGGACTAAATTAGAGGAGAAATTGCAAAATATGTTCGACAAAAGTGACCTCAAATCGAAAGTTGAATGTATGGAATTGCGAGTGAAATGCCTACAAAATGAGCTTTTGTTGCGCAATGAATTGTTTAACAAATCGTGCCGAACAAAGGCTAAAATTGAGAGCGATATCTATGAAAAGGTTATTGATATGTCCTCTAAGTTTCAACTGTTAAAATTAGAGAGAGAAAAGTTGTTAGAAAAGAGACGAAAATGCGATGAATCGAGAGAAAAGCTAATCAAAACGAAAGCTCAACTGATGCTTCGAAAGAAACATTTAATCAGTGATTTAGCAAAAATTTATCCATTGGTACCTTTTCCTGACGGAAAGGGAGGTTTTTCTATATGCGGTATACATCTTCCGAATTCAGAGGAATTCAACGGTCACGACGAGAATATGATTTCAATAGCGATCGGTTACGTGACTCACGTTTTAGTTATGATTTCGCGTGTTTTAGACGTTCCACTCAGATATCACATTAATTCCTCATATCGTCTATCGATCAACGATCATCTTAATGAAAAAATTAGTGATAATGACCGAAATTTTCCACTTTATCCGAAAAGCGGTAAAGATAAGGTGCACTTCAATTACGGTGTGTTTTTAGTTAATAAAAACATCGCTCAATTGAGACAGTATTTTGGTTTAGTCACACGTGATTTAAGTGCAACATTGCCTAATCTTTACGAATTATTGAGAGATAGGCTAACATTTTCCGATGAATCGATGCCTGCTTTGTTGCCAAATAGTGCGTCAATCTCTTCATTTGGCCAAATCGATGAATTTATGAGACGAGAGATTGAGGCCATGAAAAATCAGCAACAAATCGAGTCACAGTCGCAATCGGCTGGTGCTTCAAAGAATGGTAGTTCTTGTTCTCAATCCCGAAAACAATCCATTGTTTCGAACAATTCAATCAAATTACTATCAGAACGAGAAAGTAAAGCGAATTTAATGAGTCGTTCGCTGGACAAAGGCTTGAATGAGATCGTTGTGCACAAAAGAACTAATTCTGCAGACATTTCAAACTCATGTTCAGTGTCATCACAAACTCAGCGACAGTTTAATTCAATTCCGAAACACTTCATTAATTCCGGTCAAATGCATCACAATTATAGTGAAACAGAACTTCAAAAATTAGCTGATCATAAAAAAGCGATTAATATTACGATTAATAATCACCCAAAAAATAACGAACAAACCGAGGAATATCTTAATACTATTAATTATGGAACAGAGAGCACCGATTCATCGCCAAGAGTTCAAACGTGGAATGAAATGTCACTAAATTCCGATGTTGACCAACATTCCAATTAATTAGTCAAACATTTGTCATAATATTTGTGAAGAATGTGATACAATGTGTACTTAACATTACCATAAATGTTATTACCACTATTACCACCAAATTCATCGACTATTGGAGATCGTAATACTAAATACCATCAAACGGTTTGAAATTCTGTTAACTTATACCGTAATCACTATTATATACTGTTTTATTGGCAACGATTGAAAAGCATAATAATAACATAAGTTATACAAATGTTATTAAACGTAATTAAACAAAAAAACTAAATTGAAAATGTTAGTAATCAATTGGAATTTAATATATTTTATAGTTTCTGTTAAGTTATTGCAAAAAAGTTTGAAATACTTTTTATAATTACCTAAATGTTGTTCAGAAGAAAGCTATTGAGTCATATTTAACTATATTTTGATTTATTAACTAAATATATCATATAAATTCAAGAGAGCGTAGTTGTTATATGCTCTGTTTAGACAAGTATTAATTACTTAAAAAGTATAATTATATATAACATATATATATTTAGCTAATATTTTAAATTAATTATTTTAATTAAAATTTTAACAAAGGAGTTATTTATTTACAAAAATGTCGAAAATAATAAAATGGATTTTTTAAATAATTCTATGTACTGTAACGTTATATAATTTCTTTAAAAAATTGAGGTAATGTTTCGTTATAAAGTAAAATTTTCAATGCATTAATAGATAAAAAAGATAAGTTATTAACATTAGGTTAATATGAATTACTATACAACAACAATGCTAATAATAAGATATGTTCGCGAATTACCTGTTCTGTACGTACACCTGAGTTATCTCTTACTAACGTTATAATTTATATGCTTAAATACCCTATTAATCCAATAATTATTGATTAGAGTTATGTTACTGTTCTGAGCTCATCTTCACTGTCTCCCCAATTAACGATTCCCTCATTGTCTTTGACAACTTTGCTGATAACCAAATCTTTAAGATTAGGATTTCTACTCTTAAGCTTTTCGAATCGATTAAACATCAATTGTTTTGCATAATCATAAAGTTGTAAATCTAAATCATTGATTAATTTTATTTTATTGATTGTTTTCGTATCGAAGTCATCCAACAACGAACGTTTGTTTCGATGCAACGAACGAGTATTCGCGTCCAAAAACATCATATCAAACGTCTCTTCGAATAGATATTGCGATATCTTTGGAAATTCGTTTAAACCAAAAAATGCCATTTTGTGCAAATTATTCTTAGCGCTCGACAGCATAACTAATTCTCGCTCGCGTTTCGGCATAAATGATTGATTATAACAGCCGACTAACGCTAAATCGCTTAACATTCTTGTCTGACGATTAATCGCCAAATTATTCTGGCACTCAATAAATTTATCAATAGTGACATCGCTATCGAAACCACAATCAGCGGATTGCGTCACTTCTTTGCCGCCACACCATCGACGCGACGCCAATCCGTTCACTTGAGTTAAACTGAAATGATTGTATTCCGATATAAATCTGGTGATCGGATCGCGAAGTAATGTCACGTAAAAGTATCGTCTCTTCACTGAATCGCCTTCCGATTCGTCGACAACACCATCGATACAATGCATTAACTCATTGAAATCGGGATGTATTCCACACTTCCATCCAAACGTTAATCTACTGAACAGCCATTGAGAGTTCGATCGATTCGGTCGCAAACATCGACAACGCTTTCGATGATTTATGTTACAATTGCATGGATTGTCTAAAATTAAGTCTTCGACGATATGTCGTGCGAACACATTTCCGCCAGTGTTTTGTATGTGAAGAAATACCATAACGTCATCGCCGGTTATGTCGAATTTGTCGCTTTTATCGATTATATCATCGGAATTGCGATCCCTTTCAGTGTTCCAAAGTTTCACATTAACCTCATTTGGTCTCAACTTAGCGATTGGTCCATAATTGGCACGAACTCTCAAATGACCGCTATTTTGGTAATAATCGCACAAATAAATAACATATGACACTACGAATAGCAGCACAAACACTAACAAATAGAAACTAACGCTTCGGTTAAACGAGTGATAATACGATTGCGAATATTGTTTACCATTAATATTATTATTATTATTATTATTGTGATTCGCTATTATTGTGTATTGTGTGACATCTTCTTTCATATTGAATCACACATTTTCGTTCACCACATATGGATTAATAATAGCGACACAAGTCTAGTAAACAACTTAAACAACTCTCACTAAAATAATGAAAAATGATGCGAAATCACGCAGTTTTTGAGATCCGTTTATACGTTAATGCGCTATAATTAGACTGTTTTTGCGTAAAACACTAAAAACATCAACTATTATATCATTTGAGCTAAATTTGATGTTTTCTCCCTTAAAAACAATTACTGCATGTTTAATGCATATGCAATATAATAGCAATGAAAAAACAGCATAACAAAAACCTTATAAACACCAAACTTGCAAACATCCAGTTTTTAATCCTGTGTTTTAGACGCCACTAATATATTTTAGTACAAATGTATAGCAATACTACGTTTGTTTGCACAATAGTACTAAAATATTTTAGTGGCGTCTAAAACACCGGATTGATAGCGATAAATCTATTGAAGCGATGAACATCTAAAACTTCTAAATTATTTGTCTGCGATTATTAACAAACCTTTAGCTTAAGCTTATTCCTTAAGTAATATGTAAAATAACCGAATCATGTGTATCAATAAAGCCAATTTATCAATTATATTGACTTTATAATTTGTTTAAAGTTTTTAAATGCTTATTTTAAGAAATTACTTTAAATATTATCAAATATTACGAGAAAAAATTCAAATTTAAAATAATTAATTTCTATTCCAATTCCTATTCTAATTTTTTTCATATTTCTATACTATTCTTATTCTATTCCTTTGAAAATATTTCTTTTCTATTCTATTCCTATTTCCGTTCCAGGGATAGTATACAACGCTAGTTAACATAAATTTTTGTTTTAACTTAATAGTGTAAAAAACTTTCAAACTCTTAACTTAAATTAATTCACTTCAAAAATTCTTAACTTAAAAACCAAAATTAACCGTCAAAAGTTAACCGATTAAATTGTGGATCTCTACTATTACAATATAACTATACAGTACAGTAACTGTATTACAGTTACGTTATGAGTGCGCTGTGCATTGAATGAGTGAGTGAGAGTCAATGTTAATGTAACAGACTGTACGTACAGTGCAGTACAGTATTGACTTGAAGTGTGTTCACTGTGAACGTCCAATGAGTTAATAACGTGTGGCTTTAATAACGATTAGCGCACACTATATGTTTAATCAAAGTGTTTGTCGAATGGACGAAGAGCTTGATTCGTACGAAGTATTCGAGTCAACAATATTATCGCACATACGTGTACTGATCAACGTTTGTCAGATGACACTGAATTGGACCACAATATCGTACGTGAGTTCGTGTATACAGCTATACGTGATGCGACCGCACACATACGCCGCTATCATTGTCCTCATATTATTAGCGTTCGTTTGCCATACTTTCGATACTTGGGGTAAACGAGTAACGCGTCAAACATATAGGCTGTTGAAACGCGTTAATATCGGCTTTAGTTTAGCCACAGCCGCATTCACCGCTCTTCTGCCTAACGTTCAATGCATTACCGGTGTTGGAGATCACGTGGTAAGAGAGTTAAGGGATGGACGTGTGGCCATATATGCGTTACAGGGAAGACGTCCTAAAATGGAGGACAGATTCAGTTATGTCAACGATTCCGACAGAATTGGGATCGAGTTTTGGGCCGTTTATGATGGACATGGAGGAGATGTAAGTGACGATATGTTATGTTAGGTTATGCTCTGTTTTTGTTACTCAATACTACTATAATAAGGGATCAGAATTGTTTTAAGTGCCATTAGTCGTAACAAGTAATGTGTACACACTTTTCAATCAAAGTATGACAATACAACTCATCATTTCCCTGTAAGAACCAATGAAGGATCGAAATTATAATGTATATTACTATCTTTCTCATAGTATATGTTAGCGATTTATGTTACGGTTTATAAACAGTTTACTTTGAATTTATTCAGTTTTAATTAGATATTATCCAGATTTTGTGTTCATTAAAATTTTAAACGTAATTTAATGAAATTTATTTCGTGTAAATTTTTGTGAATATTACGTAAATTACTAAATTAAAAACGAAATGATGTCATTACTCTAAACACGTAGTAAACACATCGCTTTATCGTAAATGACCGAATCGTATATACAGTACGATGAGGTATAGCATTCAATATCACGTTTTATAAATATATTTTCCCTTTTTTGCGGCAAAAACAAAATGCTTTCAAAATTAGTTAATGAATGCATTCTCTAAAATTGATTGCGTTATGCGCGACGTGAGCTAACATTTATTTTTGTTAACTTTAATTAGTTTTGAAATGATGTGTTTTAATTACGTGACTGCTTTCGCATCATTCCTATATAACCTTTCCCTAAAATTTTGAAATACATAAACTTATGTAATTGATATACTGTGCGATACTGATGTAAATGTATGCGAACGGAAATACGAATGAACGTATAGCTTCTTAAATTTGATTCAACGAGTACACCACTCGTCCGAATTTTGATCAATTATTTTTCAAGTTTTTTTCAATTTTTAAACTTACAAATATGTATAAAAGGAAATTTATTTAAACGATTACATTATGTTATAATTTATTTTTAAGAATTTTAACAAAAGTAATTTAAATTAAATAACCCATCACTCAAAGTTAGAGATGAGTTTTTTTGTAGGTATTTTATAGGTAATTTTATTTAAAAACCTTTAGTCTATATAATACAGTATACACTTCCTTTACAATTGGGTTTAAATTCCCTTTTATTTTAATGGAAAATATTTCATTAACAAAAAATATTTGAAAATTTATATTATATTTATTTGTCGAATGCAGATAAATTCATGTTTTATTTATATACTTATATTAAAACGTTTTTCAATATAAAATTGGTTTTTAAAAAAATTCTAGTTAAATAGTATATTGTTTTGAATGGCATTTCTGAATATGACTAAAAATTTAATGACTTATTAGAATAAAAGAAATTAAATTTTTACTTACAACAAACAATAGTGGATAAAAGAAATAAATCTAATAATTTTATATTAATTTTTTCATTCATTTTATTAATCAATGTTTTAACTGCACAAAAGTTCGTATACAATAGAAATTTTAAATTTAGTCTAAAATGTGAAAAATTAATTGTCTATTAATTAATTTTATTAGTTATCCGATTATCAATTAATTAATGATTTACTAGTTGTAATTTACATCAAATCTTAACGGATAAAAACTTAATTTTTTAAAAATACAAATAATATTATTATATTAATTGAATGGTTAGTTTTTTTTGGGTTCGTTTGAGAAAAATTAAAAATTTCGTACGATTTGATTTCGCACATTTTATTAATTTTTATTTTTTATTTTATTTTATTTTTATTTTATTTTTGATTTCGTAAATTTCGCACAATCTTATTATTTAAAAAATGTTAAGAATCAATGCATCTGTGTTTAGTTATGCACATTTGAACCGTTATTTGACATTTTTGAACTCTCATTTTAACGCTCAAAATTTAATGTGATTGTGGTTTTGCAGTCGGATTAGATTTCATATATTTTCAAGGTTTTGGGCTTTAAATTCTAACTATTCTGGATATATTCCAAACGAATGGCATTGCGGATGCTTTACGCGATAACATCTCTCAGTTAACTCATCGAAACGCGACTGACAGACAGGGTTGTTGTGTTGTCGGTCAACCATTAGTTATCACTCACTGTTAATTCTTTAATATATTATTTTATCATTAGCGAGATCTTCATTTCAATTTTGACTTATATTTGTAAACAAAATATGAATTTGAAGTTAAGATTCATAAAAAAAAATTTCACAGTGTCTGCAACTTTATCCAAGTTTTTAATTAAAAAGTAATTATACAGTAATGTAATATATTAGTGTTTAGTATTACAATATTCTACATCGTATATTCATTTTTAATTATGAATAAATAGTGATGTTCGTTGTCGGTCACAGACCGAATTTTGCCGAATATGACCGCAGAAAATAAAAAATTATTTTCCGTCAAATGTATCATTTACCGAATTTGACCAAAAATATCTCTAAATATTAACATATGTTTAAACGGAAAATGGATATTTTTTGTATAAATTGATCACTTTTGATCATTTTATGAATATTAAAATGAATATAGAATTTTAATTCTAATCACATACAATTTTTATAATTCAAACTCAAAATATCAAGTCTGAATTTAATCTACAGACTAGACTTTTAAATTGTGAAAATTTTCTGGCCCGAGCCGACTGAAGCCCGAATGTTTGAACATAGGCCCAGCTCGAGCCCGATTTTTTCAAAAAGGCAAAAGCCCGGCCCGATAAGGCCTGATCAAATAAAAAATAAATAATAAAATATAATATCGTTTTATTTAATATCATTATAATTTGATCTATAAAACAATAATTATTTGGTTTTAATAGAGTTCTTTATCGGTTAATGTCGCATTAGCGTAAGTATATCTTCGGTCAGAGGAGAATGCTTTACAATAAAAATAAATTATTCAAAACTTAAATATTTTAGAGAAATTTGAAAGCCCAATCCGGCCCGATTTTTTTGTTTCCAAGCCCGGACCCGACCCGACCCGGCCTGCAAGATTATGTCGGGGGCCCGATTAAAAGTCTACTACAGACCGAATTAAACCGAATATTAAAAGTTAATTTCGGTCAAATAAGACACTTAACCGAATTTGACCGAATAAGACACTATAACTAAGAAAATTTTTTGTTCTGACCAAATATAACCTCCGATTTTATAATTTTTATCTGACCGACAACGAACATCACTAAGAATAGATTAATAAATGGATGAAACCAAAACTGTGATCTGCGTGTAATGTCCGATCAATTCCTATTAACTAGAAAATGCACAGCGAAATGTTAATTAAGTTGAATACTAAATTTTTATTTTCATTGATAATTTTAGTTCTATTGATTTACTTGTTTATGCTCAATCGTTTTATAATTAGAACTCGATTGTGTATATGTATTATAAGTTTACTAAAAGCTAAAGTTAATTTTAGACAGTGTTTAAAATGCTCATGAGCTTTATTACTATTTTAAGAATTTTAAAAATAGACTTATAAAAACATTAGATATATAATTTTTATCAAAATAATATAAAATTTCAGCCTATCTATGCGTATTCATATTTTGGATATTATGGTTATTTGCGAAAAAAATGCAAAATATTTTAACTAATTTTTTGGGCAAATTTTGGGTTTTAGTTTAAATTTTAAAACTTTTTCACAGTTAATTTAATTTAATTTAAAGTTTATGATAATTTTTCATCTGATATTTGCAGAGTGCGGCTAATTTCGTGGAATCGCATTTATATAGTGCAATATCGCGAAGAATCGAACAGTTAACGGGTAATAAGTCTTTTAACGCAAAATCAATTAATCCCAACAAAATATATTGCGAAAAAACGGAGGATAATAAAAATATTAATGAAAATAATATCGATAATCAGCATAAAGAATGTCGCGATTCTCAAAATAGTAGTCCATCATCAAAGTACAAGTCCGATGCAGTAACTGTGTCAACGTTATCGCAAATAGTCACTGAAGAAGTGCTTTTAATAGATAAGCAAATTGTAGCCGAAACCAAAAAAGTGTATGACGTCGCCGGAACCACTGCTCTGATCGCTCTCAGGCTCGTTCAACAAAATAAATTAATAGTTGCCAATGTTGGCGATTCGAGAGGTGTTATGTGTGATTCGAAGGGATCTGCAATACCATTATCTTTTGATCACAAACCACAACAGGTATTTGCTATTTTTTTAATTTTATTTTATTTGCATAAATTTCGCCATTCTTTACATTACTTTTAAATTAGCTTAAAGAACATAAAAGGATCAAAGAAGCCGGTGGTTTCATTAAGTTTAATGGTGTTTGGAGAGTGGCTGGCATTTTGGCGACTTCTCGAGCTTTGGGTGATTATCCTCTCAAAGAGAAAAATTTAGTGATCGCCGAACCAGATATACTGACATTCGATCTGAACGACTTGTCGCCAAAGTTCATGATTCTCGCCAGCGATGGCTTATGGGACACGTTTAGCAACGAAGATGCGGTCAATTTTGTAAAAGATAATCTCATAAAACTGCGACAAAACGAATGCTCACAACTGGCATACGAAGCCGCGAAAAGTCTTGTATTAGAAGCTTATAAACGCGGCTCATTGGATAATATCACTGTTATTTTAGTTATATTTGATTATTTATTATTAGATTCGTAATTGCAATATTGAATCCGTCAGTCCGTCCATTATATTTATTTGGAGAATAAGTTTTACCAATAAGAAAGGAATTATTGATTTTATCTCCAGTTGTATACCTGTATGCAAATTTTATGATTGATTTACCATAAGTTACAACACTGTGGGATAAATATTACTCATTTTGACAATATTTTCTGTTTGCTCTCTCATTTTTATTTTAAATTTAAATTGTCAGAAATATATTTTATAGGTTAAACACGTCTTTTAAGTTTTAGTTTTTCATAAATCTCATCATTGTCTGCAGAATATTAAACTATTAATTAAACACGAAATGCCAAAGATTAACAAACCAGATGTTAGGATAATAAGCACACATTACTTTATGAATCGTTTCGAGAATGTATTATTTTAGAGTTGTTATAATTTATAAGTTATTACTATTTTAAAGTTAATCTTTTATAAATTACTAGCGTTTGTTGCGATTATTTTCAGAGCTTTAAACTTTATATTTGTAGCATCTTTTTATAATTGAAAATTCTCACACAAACTGCCATTAATACTGTACTAACATTTCGATACAACACTGATTTGATTAGATTTATTAGAAACAAAATATTTGTGATAACACACACATTATTATGATGATTGTAACAAAAATAAAAGATTTAACAAACCATAAGTATAAAAATATAAGTTATTATGCGCTAAACTTATGAAACTAAGCTTTAGTTTGCTTACGACTATAAACTTAACAAAACTTAATCTGTTTTAAACGTAACCAAAAGCGCTCCTTTTGGCACACTATCTCCTGGTTTATATAAAATCTGATCGATAACGGCATCGCAATTAGCTTTGATAACATATTCCATTTTCATAGCAATCATAACCAATAGATTATCACCTTTTGTGATGTGTTGACCAGTTTTCACGAAAACCTTTTCAATAATTCCAGGCATTGGAGCGGTAAATGATAGCGCAGTGGATTCAGGATCGATAATCTGATCCACGAGATAATCAGGTGTTTCCAACTCAAACACATATGTCTCGCTATCAGTAAATATATAAACGATATTCTCGTGAATAAAACATCCATATTTATTACGAATACCACTCATTTCCACTGTTAATATATTTTCGTCCGCATTATAATTACCCGTTACGTTATCGTACGTTTTATCTGCGATTTCGATCGAGTAATGCTGAGAACACTCGAAATTTACTTTAATTCTGTGAGTACTTTGATTGCTAGAAACTAAATGAATGTATCGATGAGATGAAGCGCCGTATAAACGCTTCGAATCGCATGAATTGAAAGCAGAGTGTGGATCACACTGATAGCGATTCGCATTCTGTTGACTGAGTTTTTCATTTAGAATGATCGCAACCGACGCCACACATAATATATTGTCGGACACTTGTTTCGGCGCAAATAATTGTTGAGTATTGTCTTCGATAAAGTTAGTGTAAACGTTTCCGTGTTTGAACTGCTGGTGATTACACAGTCTCATGAGAAAATCGACGTTAGTTTGAACTCCAGCGATGTTATACTGCGATAAGCATTGCCTTAACTTTAAAAGAGCGTTCTGTCGGTCTGACGACCAAACAACTAGTTTCGCTATCATTGGGTCGTAATGTACGGACACTTCGTCACCAGTTCTGACACCCGTTTCAACGCGAACATCAGAATCTGGTGATGGAGTTTTGATGTGCAAAAGAGGTCCCGCACACGGCATGAAGTGATTATCGGGATCTTCAGCGTAGATTCGAGCTTCGAATGAGTGTCCATTCAACTTTAAATCAGACTGTTTAAGCGGTAATTGTAGTCCTGACGCCACTTTTATCTGCCACTCGACGAGATCAACGCCGGTCACCATTTCGGTGACGGGATGTTCCACTTGTAGTCTCGTATTCATTTCCATAAAATAAAATTCCGAATGTTTTGGATCGAATATAAACTCTACAGTTCCAGCGCCGACATAATTCACAGCTGCGGCTGCAGTCACAGCAGATGTGCCCAACTTTTCTCTAATCGCTTCACTAATATTAGGTGCCGGCGATTCCTCTATTATTTTCTGATGTCTTCGTTGCACAGAACAGTCGCGTTCAAACAAATACACATAATTTCCGTAATGATCGCCAAACACCTGCACCTCAACGTGTCTCGGATTAAACACATACTTTTCAATGAGCATAACGTCATCGCCAAACGATTTCATTGCTTCGGTTCCCGCCGATTCCAGTTGCGATTGAAATTCTTTATAGTCGTTAGCGATTCTCATACCTTTTCCACCGCCACCTCTCACTGCTTTGATCATAACAGGAAACCCAATTTTATTCGCCTCTTCTAACAAGTACTGCTCATTTTGCTCGTTTCCGTGATAACCAGGAACTACTGGAACGCCTGCGGCGCTCATTATTGCCTTTGAAGTGGATTTGATGCCCATATCTCTGATGGCACTGACGGGCGGACCAATAAATGTGATGTTATTATTAGCGCACATTTGCGCGAATTCAACGTTTTCCGACAAAAACCCATAACCGGGATGTATAGCATTGGCGTTCGAGCGAAGCGCCACATCAATCAACTTCTGTTTGACTAAATAACTTTCGGTTGACGGCGAACCACCGATACTATAACTCTCGTCTGCTATGCGAGAGTGAATGGCATTATAATCGGCGTCCGAATACACGGCAACGCATCGAACGCCCATTCGTTGCGCCGAACGTATGATTCGACACGCAATCTCTCCGCGATTAGCGATCAGTATCTTATCGATCATACGTTTGCCACAACTGTTGTTGTTTTCTGCAATTTTGTGTAATTTTCGCGCGTGTTTTAAATTTGTCCACATTATTGTCAATAATTTCTATTTTAGTATTTTTAATATCCGTTTATTTGTGAGTTTAATGAAAACAAAATATTTTTTAATCAATTTATAAAATCATAGCATATTTAATTGAATTATTCACTCATTTTATACTTTATTCCAAGTTATGATTATTCAAATTATTATATATTTTTAATTGAATTCAAAATAAACTTTAGTATAAATAAAATTCACTTAATTATAGAATAATTTAACAATTTTATAATTATTTTTAAATAACAAACTGAGTAAACTTTTTATTTGCGAAAAGTTTTTGTTTTTCAGTTCAGTTCTAAGCTTATATTATCGATCAAATGAATAGTTTCGTAATGAAACGTAAAAAGTGTGAAGTTTTAGGAAACAACCAGTAATAATGTAGAAATATTGCGATGATAGACGATTTGTTTTTCAATGCAAAAATTTTACTTTTATGTGATAAATAAGGATCAGATATTTCGGTCAGAAAAATGTTTAAATTCGGTAGGTTTTAGGTTGAAATTTTGACTAAGTTCGGTTAAATTTTCGGTCAAAGTTTTTACCGAATAAATATGTTTTAAATTATAATATTATACAATGAGTAAATCATAGCATAAAATTGGTAATATTTTCGTTTAAAAATTCATTTAGAAATCTCAGGCAATTTAAATTACTGTAGTTATCTGAAAATTTAGACATCATATTTCTTAGCCAATTTAAATCACGGTTTTCGTATCAATATAAATGTGTTCGCTTCATATTTTTAGTAATTACTCATGTTTTTACCAATAGATATTTAACATGCCCTTGATGTTAAATATTTTGTGATATAACAAGATTATTTTCAAAAAATATATTAATAACATAATATTTATTCAAAAAACACATATATTAATCGAATTTTATGAAATTCGGTCTCAAATATCAAATTTCAGTTTTTTCGGTTAGAAACCCAGAAATTCAGTTTTTTCGGTTGAAAAATTTGACTTTAAAACTAGTTATATTTAATCAATCAATAACTTTTAGCGAAGTTTAACCAAAAAAAACTTTTCGGTTGAAACCGAAATTTCCGATCCCTAGTGATAAATGATTGGTGAAAGAAAGATCAAGCTCTTGTTTGAGCTCAACCTAAGCTCAAATCACAGATTTATTTGAAAATAAATCTCATATCATTTGGTGCTTAGATATTTAAACTCGAGCCCAGAACTAAATAAAAACAATATTGAAATATGTGTGCTTTATTGTATTAAAATTTTTCGTTGACTCAAATCAAACTAACCAATAGATTTTGAGTGATGTCACAGTAAATCCAAAAATTTATGTCCAACTTATTTGGCAACGATTTAAAACTCGAATAAACCAAATTTATTAGAAATGTTTATACTTTTATTCAATTTAATAAACAGAAAATAAGTTATAAAAATACAAAATAAAGCCATCAAATGATTTCGGAAAATAAATATTTAAATAAAAATGTTTCTATTTATGAATTAACAAACTCTTAAAATTTTACGAATTAAAGTTCAAGTTAATAAAAAAATTGGTAAAAATGAAATATACTGTAAATAAATGTATAGAAATGTTTAATAATGATAAATCATAAATAAAATATATTTATTTTTACTAAAGATTAACAAAAAAAGAGCACAAAGTTAGCGTCATTTGGCAGCATTAAAAGATATAAAATTAACAAAAAAATTATTCTTTACTATTAAAGTTAAATGAAAAAAGCATAACATAAAAGTAACATAACGTTACATATTATAAGTTGTAATAATGTGTTGCGAGTATAGTACAATAAAACCATTTCAAATTAAATTTAATGACTCGTATAACTTTTAAAATAATGACTCATTAACTTTAAATTAACTAAGGTTTTGTTTTTTAGAAAATGTTATGATATATTATACTGTATACGTATAATATTGTTAGAAAATATGCGTCAAATGCGAAATATTGAGTCAAATTGTAAACGACTTGAAGCCGATATCAAAATGAATTAATAAATTATAATTAAACTAATTATTTACAGACATTTTTGTTTTGTTACACAATATCATAGATATATTAGACGTCAATATTATACTGTACTTAAATATCAAATTAAATTCGTAGTTAATAATATTTTCGCGGTTTCTTGCGACGCTTTTTACGACGCGATGCAGTATTAACAGAATCATCGCCGCATTCGTCTTCACTGTTTCGAATTTCTCTGATCCTATTAACAAGTATACGATTCAACTTTAGCGCTCAAAAATGGACCAAACAATGCACTCACCTTTGAGAGTCGATATCACAATCTCTGACCATTCGATAAATAATACATTCGTATTTCGTGTTTCCGGGGTGTTTGGTAGTTATAACAATAGTGTCCAAATCCATTGTAACGTCGTATACAACCAACTTATAAAAATTGTTTAAAATTTTAAACATTATGATGAAATAAGCGTAAAATTTCGCATAAATAGTTACCTCATCGAGACTAATGCCTAAATTAATGTCGTGTAACAACACTCCCGATTGGTTGTCGTAAATACGTATCTTTCCGTTTCTCTTTTTAACGGCATTCGTATCGATACCGAGTATTACAAACAGATCCAACTCATTCTCATAATCACTCGATAAGATTGATTGCTTAAAGATTTTATTTAAGTTAGAATTTATGCTTAATTATTGAAGAAAATTTAAGATAAATACCGTAACCGATACCTCAGGTCCACCGCTTAACTCGGCGTAAGAAACCTTCTTTTTCGCCTCACGAGATAATGTCGAACACGTCGAACCATTAGTGATTGGAACTAGTTTTGAATCTCCGGAACCATTTTCATGGTACTCACTATTGTCAATCATTTTCATTTCGAACTGTTTCTTAAGCGATAGTTTGTTATTATCGGAATTAATAAATTTGTAAAAGCAAACACTATCTCCCGATTCGTATACTAATCTTCCGCTATCGTCGGTGTGAAACGTTAACGTATCCATTTCGATACCGGTATTCGGAAAGTCAAACCGACCGTTCTCTACCATTCTAGTGGTTTGAATATTCCTAACCTCGAAAATTCCTTTAGTTTTCGGTGGTGTACTTAAATAATGATAGGGAAAACCTCCGAAATGAAGGTAACTTTGATCACCGCATCGCACTTCAAAAAGCACGGGTGGAACTGATTTGATCTAATTTTTTAAACAATCAATTAATCACATAATATATGATTATAATGGAATATAATATACTTTATAATTGAGTGGTAAACCGAAAGGGAATTGACCCACTTTTCCGCCCAAATCAGCGCATCTCGTGTCGAGATTAGCTTCGAATAATCGGTTACTTTCATTAAGAATTTCGTGTAAGCTGTAATAACGAACAATAGTAGCACCGAATCCGATAATAAGAAGTCCTTCAGATATATTAGCGGAACTCGCATTTTTACCAAACTGCTGAAAATTATCAACAAAAAAATTTTTAAACTATATATAAAATAGAGCTGACTATAAAACAAGGTTTTTGTATGATAGCTGTTTTACTTAAATAATGCTAAACGAAGATAATAAGTATTAATTAAGATAATACACTTATATATAGATGAAAAATTGAGAATTCATTAAGCATTAAAATATCTAACGTTAAATAGTTTTTACCGATATTTAAATCATATATTATACCTGTTCGTCGATCTCGAAAAGTGCGATAAACTTTATGGGTCGTATGGAAAATACGGCTACGGTTTGCAAAATACGGAATTTCGTGCCGTTTGTGACGTGATTGCGCGATGCCTTATGTAGTTCTGACTGCAGAACAAACGTTTCGCCCTGTGTTTCCCAATTGATGTGAAGAAAGTTGTATCTCTCGTTCGATCCTAAATAAATCTCTTGCAATATATTCCCATTCGTGTTATCCAATCGAATAATCCAATTATCGGACGTCAAAGCTATAAAATACTGTCTAAAATCATCGCGAGGCAGTGGAGTCTTATTCTGTTCGAGCATTTAATAAGGTTTTAAAAACATTGAATTAAATTAATTAAATATTTGAGCAATTATTACGTACAACTGGTGCGCTATAAATGAATACATCCTTAAATCGTCTCATTTTCGTATTTTTTGGTAACTTATAGATTTGCGTTGGAAGACTGTCTTTACCGCATCTATATATCATATCATTGATATTATATTATGATTTATTGAACTTTGAAATAATACTTACAAAGCCATACAAGACGTATAGTTATTGAAGTATATCTTTGAGCTATATTTCAATACAAATTTGTATAAAACAAACAAAAATTCATATTATAATCACTTACTCCTCATAAACGATCGGTTGATTAGACTTTTCGTACCAAATCTTCTCAAATTTTGTACTTTTCTGCTCAATAACCGAAATGAAAACAAAAATCGTAATTATAAATAATAATCAAACAAATAATAATCGTTTCATACGCTTTTCACTAATGAGTCGAGAATGTGTAGACTGTGGCGATAAAACGATTTACATAAACCGAGTTCGCTATGAATCACAGCTTTCACGACATTCATGTCCGAAGCGTGAGATGTGTTTCGTGGCATTTCGTCGTATATATCGATATTCAATCCAAAAATATAGATATGTCTAACAATACAAACCACAAACAATGGACGCGCACTCTATTTCATGGTCACAGCGGTTCAGTTAACCACAAATCATTAGGTAATGGACACTGAAACGCGTTTAATACTGATATCAAACAAATAATCGTATGGTTTATCACATCAATCGAATTGAAATGCCATTTAAATGTTTACCCCTTTTGTGTGTTTGAATCGTTATTCGATTATTCCATAAATATTGTGCGCAAATCTATATCCAAATTCGTGTTTCTATTCCAAAAAATCGAATAATAGAAAGAATTAATTTGTTAAATATATGTGAGAAACACTGAAATCGTATCAAAACTGAATCACGATTACTGTCAATACAATAATAAGAACATTTCTATTCAAACATTCAAATAATTCGACCCTTTTTTTCAATAAAACGTAATTTTAATCGTTAATACATGTTTATAGTCCTCCACTCAAATCAATGCTTGCGCCGCGCGATGCGTCAGAATTTCGTGCTCAGGTATTGATAGGCTATTGAAAAGCCGGCGATATTTACGATATAAGCACACAAACACATACAACACTTACACACTGTTAATGCTTTCGTTAATTTGAGGAAAATATTAGACGCGTTTTGTTCATATATTTTATAAGTTTTTCGCAAAAATACGTTTTTATATTATTTTATACAAACATTTGTAAAAATTATCGTAAAGTATTAAAAAACGATTAAAGTATTTGGAAATGAGTTCTGAAACGATTGATTCGCGTAAGAAGTGTTCGAATTGCGATGAATTGGCACGACTTCGATGTCCGACATGTGTTAAACTCAACATTAATGACTCATACTTTTGTTCGCAACAATGCTTTAAGTCTAATTGGGTTAATCACAAGCGAATTCACAAAACCGATAATACGATTAAGAACCAGAATACGAATCCGTGGCCCGAATACGAGTTTACCGGACAATTGAGACCGCATTACCCGTTATCGGCCAAACGAAGTGTTCCCGACTCTATAATACGTCCCGATTATGCCGATCATCCGTTGGGCGAATCAGGTTTAATCATATCATTATTTTTCCGTTTCGTTTATTGTTTTATTTATCAGTAAAATATATTCATTGAATAGAATGCGAGCAATCAATCAAAGGTTCCACACATATCAAAGTTTTGGACGACGAAGAGATTGAGGGTATAATTGTTTCTTTATTTTACGAACAGATTTTCATAATACATTTTTTAAATTTAAACCCAAATTTATTGGAACACTATAATTGAAAGCTAATACGGGTATAAAATGAAATGTTCGCTAAGTATTAAATTTTGGATTCAAAATCCCAATTATTTTAAAATAATTTATTTTTAAAAATAAAAGTTAATATAATATTTGGATCGAACATTCCTTTTAATAACTTGTGCATAGTTTTTACCGGCAAATATACTGCATGTTAATAATTAAATCAATGATACCATATTACGTTATATCTTTATGCGTAACAGGCGTTCGAGTCGCCGGTCGTTTAGCGCGAGAAGTGCTTGACGTGGCTTACAGTGCGATCGGTATTGGAGTGACAACCGATGAAGTCGACCGTTTAGTACATGAGGCGTGCATTGAAAGGGATTGCTATCCTTCACCACTCAATTATTACAATTTTCCCAAATCTTGCTGCACATCAGTTAATGAAGTGATTTGTCACGGAATACCAGATCTGAGGCCATTAGAAGATGGAGACCTTTGTAATGTGGACATAACTGTTTATCATAGAGGATTTCACGGCGATTTAAATGAAACATTTTTCGTTGGAAACGTGTCTGAATCGAGCAAAAAGTTGGTTAGAGTTACGTGGGAATGCCTTCAGAAAGCGATCGAAGCCATCAAACCCGGAGAAAAATATAGAGAAATCGGAAATATAATACAAAAACACGCGCAGACTAATGGGTTTTCAGTTGTGAAAAGTTATTGTGGTCATGGTATGTATCCATTCTTTTATATGTGTTTTAATGTTTTATTTTAATTTGAATGGTTTTGCTAATATTTGAGATTTTTTAATGTTTGTGTTTTAAATATTGATTATAAGGAATTCATCGTTTGTTTCATACGGCACCACAAGTACCTCATTATGCAAAGAATAAAGCGGTTGGTATAATGAAAGTCGGACACTGTTTCACTATAGAGCCAATGATATCGGAAGGAACGTGGCGTGACGTGTGTTGGCCCGACGATTGGACGGCTGCCACTCAAGACGGCAAACGATCGGCTCAGTTCGAACAAACGTTTTTAGTGACTGATGTCGGCTGCGAAATAGCGACCCGAAGACGAAATAATAATGGATTGCCTTATTTTATGGATTGACCGCAAACCACAAACCACTATCAAATTTTTAATTGAGATTTAAATCGTATTTATTTAATAATCGCTTAATATAGTGTGTATTAATGCAAATTTAAATAACTTTTGTATTTAACTGAATACTTAACGAATTGTGATTTTAAACCTTACTTTTAGGAATAAAATTAAATATTAAATTAAATTATACAGTATTACGATTGCTTTTACAGCGTTTCACTAAAAATCAACTTATGATCGACACTCCTATTTCTATAACTCGTTATAGAAATAATTCTTTAAAACAAATCTTTATTTATATTTTAAACTTAATTTTGATGTAATAATTATTTTAAATTTAAAAGATAAAATGGATCATTAGATGGTCACATAAGGTGTCCGCACTTTGAACTATAACTAGGGATCGGAAATTTCGGTTAGAAAAATGTTTAAATTCGGAAGGTTTTAGGTTGAAATTTTTGTCTAAATTCGGTTAAATATTCGGTCGAAGTTTTTACCGAATAAATATGGTGTAAAATATAATCAGAGAAACTTTTTCGGATTATCCAACTTTTTATTTGAAATATTAATTTAGCTGAATTTGACAAATATATTGTTAATATGAAAAAACAATTAAAATAAGTGTATATCGTTAGTCGATTAAATCCGAGATTTAGTCATTTTCCGATTAATTTGTCTTTAAGCGGATATTCATATGTTTTACTAAATTCATAAAATTATCGTTGAAATCCGAACAACTTTGGAGACCCTAACATTTTTAACTAAAAATTATCAAAAAAATATTAAACAAAAACATTTTTTAAAATTAAAATAATTTGGAAAATAAGTAAAAAATAGAATATGAATAAAAAATTGAAAATATTTTCTAGAAATTTTCCAGTGCATCGAAACGATATCGAAAACACAGTATTCAGCACTCAAGACGGACACTATGAGTGGACAGTTATACCATTTGGTGGTAGAAAACCAATAAACAGTTTAGAATCGTATTTTAAAGAAAGCATTAGAAGGCATAAAGAATGTTGAAAAGTTGTTTGATGATATCGGTACACATGATTCAGACTGGAAAGAACATAACCATAGATTACTAGAAGTAATACAAACACTAAGGAAATATGACATAAAATTGAATCGTAACAAATGGCTATTTGGTGTCGAAGAAATGGAATTTCTGGGTTATGTTGTTGGTAACGGTAGAATCAAACCACAAACAACTAAAGTTAAAGCTATACTCGAATACCCAAAACCTACAAACCTAAAAGAGTTACATAGATTTGTTGGATTAATGGGTTATCATAGAAAGTTAATAAGAGTTTTTCTGATAAAGCAAAGCCATCATACAATTAACTCCTTAATAATATACCATTTAATTGGAACAAAGTAGAACAAGAATAAAGTTTCGCAACACTTAAAGCTAACTTAGCATCCGAACAATTTCTAAAGATTTTTGATCCAAAGTTAAGTACAAAACTACATATGAACGCAAGTACTGTTGGAATCTCTGGAATACTCTATCAATACAAACATCCAGTAGCATTCTTTAGTAGAAGGTTAGGCGATACAGAATCATGATACACGACTACAGAATTAGAATGTTTGGCAATAGGTAATGCAATTGAATACTATAATGTGTATTTGGACGTAATTAAATTTAAAGTTATCACTGATCATAAAGCCTTAAAGTGGTTATTAAATTTAAAAGATATTAACAAACAGCTATATCAGTGGTTGAAGGTTAAGCCAATACTCATTTATTGAAGAGCACAGACAGGGATCAAAGATGGAACATGTAGACGCGTTATCACATGCTCCAATTGAAACAACTCTCGCGTCTATTCAATTCAAATATAAAACGT
Source organism: Phthiracarus crinitus (assembly GCA_034698025.1). NCBI lineage: Eukaryota > Metazoa > Arthropoda > Arachnida > Sarcoptiformes > Phthiracaridae > Phthiracarus > Phthiracarus crinitus. Next base: position 29,248 of record JAQGAW010000243.1, read on the forward strand.
TGTCTATCGAAACAATCAAAGAATGGATAACCAAATTAAATATGCAAATTACAATACCATATAAACAAAGAATGGAATTATTTGTAAGCAATATAAGAGAATTCAAAGAATTAATACCGATTCATCAATGAATTTATGCAAATGCATCATGAAAATGCTGATCATGCAGGTATTAAAATAACATTAATAAAACTAAGACAACATTATTTCTGGAACAAAATGGATTCAGATATCAAAAGGCATATCAATACATGTCACACATGTCAAATAGTTTAACCAAGCAACAATCCAGCATATGTACCACTTACTCCATTAACCACCCCTGACACACCTAAGGTATTGTGGGCAATTGATACAGTAGTAATGGGTTCATCTGCCAGTAACACTAAAGCATAGTATATACAAGTTTTAATCGATCATCATTCGCGATACAATTGAGCTAAAGCTACAAAAACGAATACAACAAACAATACTTAAACCAATGCTGAGCAAACAAAGGCCAAGAAGACTCATAACAGACAACGGTACGATTTTTAAAAGTCGAGTACTAAAACGTTTTCTATATTAATATGGAATTAAGCAAAGCTTCACGTCCACATACCATCCGCAAACAAATTGACACAAGTAAAAATTTAACGATATCTTACTCAAAAAAATCAAAATGGAATTAATTGATATACCAAAGTTTAAGAGGACAACAGTTTTGAACAATGTCATTGATAAATATAATAATACAGTTCAAACTGTAACCGGGATTACTCATAACCAACTAATGTTATGTACTGCTCTGTCAGAACATATAACCATCGACAACGCAAGACAAATATCTACAAACAAAAGCAATCAATTTAAAGAAAATACAAACAGTCATACGACAGAATACCTCCGTCACTGATACTAAAGATTGATGATTATGTTGAATATTAAATGATAATAATATATAACGTATTTCATGCATTTAGCCGTATCTCAAACTCAGTTGAGTTAACATTTATTTATATTTATTTCATATGTTTAATGCATATTATTATTTTGTTTTATATTGAAATAAAGCATGTTTTTGTGCAACCATTTTGAGCACTCATTAATTAAATAACTAATTGACCGTTAATTTTAAATCGTATTGTTCTTAACACTAATGTTAATGCTGGTTATAAGAAACTATTGAATGACGCACGGAAATCAGTTAAATATACCATATTACTAGTGCTAATATTCTGTAGATTATCAGAATATTCAGTAAAAGTAGCGATACTAGTGGAGGGATAAGTTTTAGAAAATCCAGAAAAATTATCAGAAGCATTTTAAGTTTAAGCAATTTGTTCCACCGAAGCTTTGGTGTTTTCTTATACACGAGACACCTTACTTTAATATGCATAATATTAGGCTTGCAAATTTTTGTTTTAGTAGAAATTGTATTTAAATTTTATTTTTATGAATTGTAGGAAATTCGCTACCATTCACTTGAAAACTTTACAAGTTAAACTTAATCTACTAACATTGGAAGTAAAGAATTGACCGATAAATAAAGCCTTCTTCGTTGTGTTATAAGTAGTGATTCACGCATTCATAAATATCGAATAGTGATGCAGTTTATATTCAAAATTAGCCACAGATTATTGTGGTGCAGCTAGTCTTAAAGCACCACGCGCATGTAGAGATTTATCCATCACAATTGGTTGACTTTTGCGAGGGACTATTTTGGATTTATTTGGAAAAATAGAATTAGTTTATTTTGTATTCGATCATGTTCGGACTCATTTTGATTTTAGGATGTAATAAACTTATTCAAAGTTTCAACGACTAAACTAGGATTCGGCTAGAAGGTCTAACATTATTATTTGCAATGGTATAATATAACTTAATGTCAAAGATTATAGTTCTTAAATGGAGTTAATTATATATTTTAAACGTATTATTTTAGCTGGATAATTAATATGACGATATCACTTGAATTATTTTCTTCTAATGGTTTTATCGAATCTATATTACAACCAATAAGCAAAAAGTTAAATATTATTGAAGATGTCATAGTTATGTGGCTGGATATTTTGATAAGACAAGGTAAAAATCAGGATATTAAATCTTTATAAATCATACATTTTTCTCATAATAGAAACCAAATATGATAATAATACTATTAAAACTATCCAAGATTTCTATAACGATCTTGATTCAGCTCATGGTATTATTGTATTCGAATTTAATCAAATAATTCATAGCATAAATAACGGACATTATTTAGAAGTTTCGGACAACTTTGATGCGTTGTCTAATGAAATCGATTACGCTTATGTGTTAATCAATTATATAAATAATTATATAATTATTTAAGGTTTTTCTTTTAAATATATTAATTTTGATCATTAAGTCTCTGCTTAAATATTAATTTAATTATTTGTAAACTACAAGATTGTTTAATGAAGTACAATAAAATCATAATACTTTTATAACAAATATTATTAATTTCATTTAATCATTTATACGATATTTCCAGTTTATGATTATCTAAGAATTGGTAAACTGATCCTAAAAACAAAAAAATTCCTTGCATATGCATTTACACAGATAGTTGATGCAAACAACTTATTGATTTATGTTTGGGTATTTAATTCGCAAAACCTGTTTAACTCTAAATTAACATATTTCATTCCTAACAATAACATAATTATTAAAATATTTAGCAATCGAACTGTGTTTTTATTTATTTTATAAGCTGTTCTATTTGCATCGGGACTTAACTTGTATCATGGATTATAATTTAGTTCATTTGTGTTTCATTGAAATATACATAAATAATGCACGAAACGAAACTTATAATCTCGTGAAACATTAATTTTTTATTTCTCTTAAAAATAACTAGATTTTTAATGTTTTAGAAAAATTATCGTTTTCGTTAATATTTTATTTTATTAAACAAAAAAAGTTTTTTGTTTTTGATTAAAAGTGAGCTCTCAGTGAAATGTGTACTTTTTGTTAGAATATTAATTTAATGTGATTAATATTATACGGTTTTGCTGCATATCTGGTATAATAAACATAACTTCTACTAAAAAGGCTTAAAAAATTTTTAATAGTTTTCCCGTGAACTTAGTATCAAAATCTTTCTCAAATTAATTAACTTCAAAAATCAATAAAGTCTTAACACATTAAATATATAGAATATATGCATAAAGTGTTTTGCTATGGTATTCATATATTTATATGTATGTTTAGAAATTTATATCATTATATAACATTTATTGGTTTTTCAATTGCTTGAAATTTTCATTACTCACTATTAATGCTACGAAACATTTATAGCGATCAAAGATAAATTTTTATTCTGAAACTCTCTTATACACTACAAGCATATTGAACACAGCACTGTTTGAAACATATTACAATTTCAAAACGTTCAAAATCGCGTTATTTTGCCGAAATAACGCTAAAACGAACGTTTTACAAGGTTATACTTTTCTAACAGTGCTGTGCTCATCATTCCATAAACGCCACTATAAAGTGCTGTTTAGATATGTAGAATATACTAAATTCCTATAAATAGAGTCGCCAAATTCAGGACTAAAAACCGAACATTTTCAGGAAGGAAAAAGGAAAAAAGTTTGAATTTCAGGATTATTCGGGATAATCAAACAAAAAATGATACTTCGAAGTAAAAAGTTGTTTAGAACACAATTTTAACGTTTTCTGATTGGAAAAAAATTAGATTTTTCAGGAGTTTTAATGAAAAAAGTAGTAAAATTCAGGATTTTCAGGAACAACAAATGGGTCTAAAAATTCTTATTTTTGTATGTAGGCTATAAATGTTATTCACGGTTGTGTTCCCAGTTTCTTACTATTTCATATGAATATTTCAAATTAAAGTTGGTTCCGCCAAAAAACCCGGGTTTAAACCGCCAATTATTTATAGTCAGCGGTTACGGTTTGATTTTTAACACTATATATAAGAAAACTACGGTTTGGTTTAATTTTTTAATTATTCAAAACCGTTCGGTTTGCAAAATCTCAAACCGTTGCCACCATTATTTCAAATAACAACACAAAAGTGCTAAGTGTGATGAAAAATGAATAGAATTTATATACTTTTCGCAATGAATTTCACATCACAATTACGCGCAATAAATAGGCGTATATTATGGCTTTCAAAACATAATTTAATCATGTGTTGTAACAGCTGTTATATTATATGATTAATATGAATATGATTACTAAGATGTTAGTGAATAGTTTAATCAGCAAACAATGCAAACGATCAGTAATACCATTCTGTGCTCAATTAAGACATATCCATACACAACAAAATCATAACAAATCATCCATTAAACAAACCACAAATACTGATAATATCGCCAATAATCCGTATTACAAGAAATACTTCGATAAAATCGAAAAAATCAAACAAAAATTGGATCAAAGTATAAACGATAATAATGATGAGAATAATGATGTGAGTTATGACGCGTTATGTAAACAGAGTGTTGTGAACAACCATAGTATAGATAATGCATCCGATAATGTGACCGATAATCACGTGATTCGCGAACAAAACAGTTGTAAAACCGTTTATTCGAGTTTGGGTGATATTATTAAACTGGATCTGTTAACGCATAAAACCAGCGAAGATATCGCACAGATTTGGAACAATTATCATAAGACAAAAGATTGTAATCATTAATTACAGTAATTTTCTGCTTATTATATGATTCAATGCGCTATAAGTTTATCTAAGATTTTATTCAAAAAAAACTTTAAATATACTTTTATTTAACAGATTGTATTTATGCGGTGATATCGGATAAAAATTACGACAAAATATATTCGCGAAGCTGTTTGTATCCCACGTTTGTATACCCAATTCCGCGAACGAACAAATCGCAAAACGACGGCAACGCTTATGAGTTCATTTTAGCGCAATTTAGTGGACATAAATGCTTCTTCACTCCACTGATCGCTTATCAAACCCATAAAGATAACGCTCCGCCGTGTCTAACAATATCGCATTATCCCGAACTCCAAACAGATAAGGGTATTGTTTTAATGGTCGGTGAATATGATAGCAATATATTGAGCGCTTTTGAGGCACAATGTTTGGCCAATCAATTGCAATGGTATTACGGAATCGATGGCACTCGACAGCAGTTACTGTTGCACTCTTTCAACAAACAACCAAAACATTTCCAATATATGGATTTAATTAAAGAATTAGAGGAAGGAATGATTGGATTTAGTTTAGACAATAATAAAAATGATAATAAATCGTAATCTTTTGATTTTTTTAATAATTAAATAAAATACTATAATATATAGTTTAAGTGAATTTAATTGATTTTTTAAACATATGAACTAACGTTCAAATTGTCTGAGAATAAACAACTATTAATTAATTTTTAATTGTCTCCTATTTATTATGTTTCGATTGAATGAGAAGGTATAAATCTTCGTTTGATAACAGTTGGCTTTTTCGACAAAAATAATGTGTAAGAATAGTCTTCGTATTGAACTGAAAATAGAAAAATTTACTTTATTACTGACTTTAAATAACGAAAATAGAATTGAATGATGAAATGGAAAATAAACCGTATAGTTGTATAGAAATTAGAAAATCATATCTTAATATAGTTGTAAATAACATACGCGTAACATTGTTGAAGTAAGTATTGTTGGGATTCGTTTGGATTGATTCGTAGAGATGTATGGCATCGCAAATCGATGACATTATTTTGGCGGTTCGGGTGTCGTTCTCGAGTTCACCTGAAGACTAATAACAATGGTTGACAGTTGGCTCACACTCTATCATACATCTATTAATACCTGAGATATGGTTCCGTCTTCATTGATGATGAGAAACCCGATTTCATCGTAAGTATTCTGTCGTTCAATTGAATAGTGATTGCTATTCATTGTCTACTAATGTGAAATAAATACTATTTAACAATGAGTGAAACGATACCCGAAAATGTAATAAATATCTAATAGTTAACGAAAACGCGTTAACAAAACTTTAATACTGACGTGAATGATCGGTTTGTTTTGGAAACGCCTCACAATTATCGTATATATGTATGGTAAAGGTGCTATAGGTTTGACTTTTCTATAACCAAACCAAACCATTATTTTATATCAAAAACCAAACCAAACCTGTCACTCAACCATGCAAACCATTTCAAACCAAACCAAACCATTAAAAACCAATAAACCATTAACATTGAGTTTATGCTAA
>JAQGAW010000244.1:0-35444 GCA_034698025.1 Phthiracarus crinitus
AGTATTATTCAAATTTGTTAATCCAATTTGATATAAATATGTTTCCGCATTTTTAATAATATAATTATTTGGTAATATTTTTGTTGGATCGAACTCATTGGCTTTTATTAGTTTCCTAACCATTTTAAACTTAGTTTACCTTCAAGTTAATTTAAGGTAATTTCGTAAATTCGTCAGTTAACGATAAAACCGAAACGATAATATATTGTACACTTGTTCTAAATTAGTTTAGAGATCAACTAATTTTTAAAGCTAAACATACGACTTATAAATTATAGTTATATAATTTAGAATTGTAATATATTGGGCTTTTATATACTTGCGAAGTATTTAATTATTTTTGAAACTTCAATTTAATTCTAAAGCATTTCAATGCGAAAAATATGTGAAATAAAACCGCAAATATAGAATTAAAAAATTCAACTTATTCTACGAGATTAAAAAACTTTTCATGAAAAACTATTTATATAAAAAAAACTAGAACAATATTCAATACGCTTATTACTTAATGTTTTTCATTTGTTAACAAAATGCTTATGTTTGATCTTTTCTTACGTGTTTTATTTCATTTTTCATATAATGAAATGTCATGAAACAAAACAAGTTCGAATAGTTCAATAATTATGCAAGTTTGTATTTATATCTTGTTTTTTATTCTCTAGAACTATGGTTAACAACCTTTTTCATTTAAAAATTATTTTTTATAAATATAGGAAAATATTGAGCACAATAACCCATTTTGGTACATAAACTTAATTCTTTAAAACAGTTTGTCATATGATTTAGGGTTGTTTATAAAATGATTAGTAAAAGGATTTTGTTGCCTTTTTTCTAACGATTTTAAGCGTCATATTAATGATAAAAAATAATTCTATTATTTAGATAACTATAAAAGTACTCTTTTGTGACACGAAGACAGATAACCTTCAAATCCATGTAAAAACCGACTGATGAAAAATAGTGTAATTTATTAGTTTTTTGTTTGTTACTTTATGTTTATTTTGAGTATGATTATTAGAGCCTCAAAATAATAGCAATTATTACATGTCAAATTAGCGCTATAAATAGCACTAAAAATTGACCAAAATAGCATTAAAAGTAGCAATTATTTTAAATAGGAATTTCCAATAAATCAATGAATTAGTATTATTTAGAAAAGAAATTTTGAAAAATTTATAAAATAAATATTTTGTTAATGAAATTTTCTTGATAATTTTTAAATAATTTTTATGGGGTTCGAAAAAACATCAGATATAAACGACAATTTTTCTATTTTTGGGAAAATTGCAATTAAATAAGCATTATAGCAATTATAGCGGTTATAGCAATAATCATTAAAAATAGCAAAAATAGCAATAATAAATGAAGTTTAAACGACTCCATTTTATGTGATTCGTGTGCATACAAACATACAGAGTTATAGCTTATGAAATAAAAAAGTAGCAAATGCTATCATTTTGAGGCTCTATTAATTATCGAATTATTTACTACTAAAATATTTTGCGGGTTTTGCGGTTTAAACTTTGGTTATTTTATTCGGTTGCGGTTTTAAGTAAAAAATTAGTGACGGTTTGCGGTTCGATAACAGATTTTTGCGAGTAAACAAAATAATTTAAAAGTACTGTGTGCTTACAAAATCAAAATAAAATATAGTTTTGCATAGAATAGAAACGATAATTTAAATGCTAAAATTATTTATTACACTAAAAATCTTAATTATACAATTCACTTAACTAAATATATGATACAAACTGAGCTCATTACTAAAACCCGGAAAATATTTTATTTTCTTATGAGAGAATATTGAATATAATATTCTCTTAAAAGTTAAAATATTGAATATATATTTACTAAAAACAACGAAAATATAGATTTATTGAAATTTTATTTTTCCGTTTTTTGTAAATTTTTTAGAATTACTTTAAAGCAATTCTAATATACCGTAATCTTAATTATACAAGTTATTGAATATAATATTTACGTTTATGACAAAATAATGAATAAATATTGAATAAAAACTTAAAATATTTATTTTTATATTAGTGATAATTTTTATTTATTTATACCAAATCTAATAAGTAATTTTTTCATATTATAAATTTTTGTGGTTTTAAAACTTAATAGAAAATTTTTGAATTTTGTTATAAAAATTGTGGAGTTTTAAAAAGTCGACAATTTCTCAAAAAGTTAAAAATATTTAAAAAACATTTGATATTTTTTAAGTCCAATATACTTATTTATATTGATTTATAAATTCTGCAAAATAGCTTATATTTAAAAGTATAACTCATAACAAAATTCTCAGTTCATTCGCGATAACCGCTAAAAACCATTTTATGTAAAATTCCGGGCTTTACTCATTACGAATGTTCATTCTCTTTCTTGTTTTATCAAACTTTAATAATTAGTTTTAAAGATAAATGTAATAATTATAGATAATTTAAAGCCATATGTCTGACGTGCAATCGCCTCCGGGATAACGCATTTCGTGCGCTAACACTGCACCACATGGTTCTGATCCAAAATCAACTAAAAATTTGTGATCCAAACTAAGTTGTCGTGAATTATCGATATTAATTAAAACCATTTGAGCGCCAGAATTAACCATTTGAGGATAAAATTGTTTATCCCATTCGCTATATAGAGATGTAGTGACATATAATCGTTTAGAGTCCAAACTAAGCTGAATCATCTGTGGTCCGCCTCTCATAGCTATACCATTAACAGACGGACGCAACGGCTGTTCATCCAATTCTTTGTCTTCAATCACTTTGACGATACTGTCTGCGCATATAAGTCCGCCGATAAACAATTGGCTTATAAGTATGGGTTGAGAAGTGTTGGTGATGTCATACTGCCTGACATCTCCGTGAGCCCACGCACTAACGAACAAATACTTATCATCCAATGATATTAAAATATCTGTTATTAATGCGGGCATATCTTCAAGCAACCAGTTTTCTACTTTCTTTGATGGAATACTAATAACTTGTTGAACATCCCATTTATCATTAGATTTGAAAAAGCGATAAACCGTTGAACTGAGAGCGCATCCAACATATCCTTCGGAAGCGTTTGGATTATGGAGAAATCGAATTTCTAACGGCATAATACCGTTATCACCCAAATCTATGTTTTGCGTTATCGTTTTATTATTCCAGTCCCAAACATGAATACTATGTCCATATAAATTATTTAAAACATCATTTAAGTCGAAACCTTTACTGAAAGCATTAGGAGCTCCCCATTCAGTGCTTATCATGACATTATGTCTCGGCTGATACCAAAAGTCATAACCGAAAGTTACGCTGTTATTCTCATGATTCCACGAACCCTTAAACTCGAAAGATGTTCCATCAATTAAAATAAAAGAGCCCTTATTTTTGCCGAATCGATCGCCCATACAACTAACAATGATATCCCCATTAGAGAGACAGTGTGCAGTATGCGGAGCGCTAACATCATTCAAACGCAATATATTACTATCAATAACTTTGAAAAGTTGAGGTTGTTTTGCATTTATTACGTCAAATATATATATGTTACTACTGTTAAGACACGGCAATATTAACTTATCTCGTTTCGCATTCTTATTACCAAAACAACTGCTGCACGAATTCCATCCCATATGATGCAACTCATCGCCATTATTCGTAACGAATGCTCTATGGATTACAGTGCTATAATTAGGTGAATGTGGATCCACATCAATAGTGGCTAAATAATCGGGTTTATCATCAATTTTGCCGTTTGGCTGAATACATGTTACGTAAATAATTGTCTCGCGCGGACCGTTCATCGCATCGATCGGGCTTTTATATCCCGGACCCGATTCACAGCTTTCGCAACTCATTTCGTTAATTAAAAATAACGCATTCAAATATTAAAAATCATATATAAATTTTATTTTTTATAATAATTAATACAAATATAAATAATACATATGTATATAATTAATAATATAGTAACTTATATAATGGCGTTTATTGATAATAAATCATAAATTATTCGTTTTGTGTCAATATTTACTAGACTTTGATTGGGCACTAATAATGTTGCTTAGAAACTGATGTTTAAAACACTATATTTTAACGTTAATAATCATAGATAAGATTAATATTAGAAAAACATAGTTCATTTATTTATATATATTTTTGTTGAAACTGTTACAATCATTTTGGTTACAAATCTTGTTTGTAGAATATATATCCAGTAAAACGATTTTTAATTAAGTCGTCTCTCAAAAGCAATTAATATTTGAAAAATTCAAAAACAGATCATCCCTGAGAAGATAACAATTTAGGGCATCAATAGTTAAGAACAAATCTCACTTCTCATTTGAACGAAAATGCAAATTACATGATAAATTTAAGTTTACAATTCCTATAATTAATATAATTATTGTATAGTAGTATAAAACAAAAATTAAGACTAAATATATATCACAGTTCATAAGTAATTAAATATCACATTTGGTTATATCGTATATCATATCATAAATATATATTATTATTTAAAAGAAATGACAATAAATCAAAATAAAATAAAGTCACTTATATTACCTTTAAATTCGGGTCATTTGATTACCACTAGAGATCGTAACTTTTTTTTTGTACTTCCAGTATCGTTGTTGTCATCACAATCTCGAGAATGAGAATCACTGTTACGTCCACTAACTGTTTTGTGTGCACGTAATGTCATATTATTAACCCTATTATTATTATTATTATGTGTATTGTGTGCACGATTACTGGTTTTCCTATTATTATTATGGTTACTATTAATGTTATGATTATTAAAAGCGAAATCTTTACTATTTTTTAGATTTCGATTACTGTTCAATTGATTTTGATTTTGAACGCTACAATCATTATAATTGACAGATTGATTACATCTGTCTAAACATGGATTATCTGCGGAAATATCACCAAATTTTAATTTCCTCATCTCTAATAAATTCATTGATTCCACATTAGAATTATTATTAATTTTGAGCTTAATTTTATCATTTCTGACATTAATATCGTGACAATTAGAGGAACACTTAACATCATTATTGTCAACATTACATGTATTGTCATCATTACACACATTTGTATTGATTGAAGCATTGGATGACATCTTTGGTTGTATTGATGTCATCAGAGTATCACTTAATTCAGACATTGTTGTACGCGAATCCAAACAGTTATTATCGTCTTTATGGTCATTGAAGGCACGCATTAACACATTACTATTATCCTCGACATCGACATCGCTATAGTCGTCAGTGTCGTCATCACTGTCCTCATTATCGTCTCTTTCTAATCGACTAAACCTTCCCGGAAGTACTCTTTTCGATGATTTAGATGATGATATCGATGCGTCATTTGGTGATAATGTGCGGCTAATCTCCGATTTGCTAACTCTTTCGCGAACCAACTCATCGTCATTTGACGTCAAAACAATAAGATTTGAATATTTGCCGCCATTCATAGCGCTATTATCGTTGAAACGTTTGCCGAGTTTGGCGTTCGGTTTGGCATTGGGTTTTGGTGTTGAGTGCGCTTTGGTTCGCATTGACTTGAGTGCTGCCGCGCGTAACGCATCCAATTCGTAGTCATCTTCGTTCACATTCAATGACATTTCTATCATATATGAATATTGTTATATATTTTCGTAAACAATTTAGTAATAATAGCTTTATTGATATTAATTGAAGTATACTTTACTTACCGATAGTAGTAATAATCGCTCAAATATTATCAATAATATGGTAATGTTATTATTGTTAATAATTTCACATAAAAAATGGCTGAATTAATCAAACGCTTAAACACTACAATGTAATGTAATTTACAGTAATATCACAAACAAATTAGTAACGTATTAATGACATCATAACTGGTTGTTTCACACATCACTGACATCTATATCACAAAAACTAAGTATTGCTAAACCCATTCATTCATTCACGAGTCAGTGTGTGATAATATTTTATATTTTAGTCCATTTTAAGGTATTATAATTTTAAAAATATTGATTTTATTTAGTATAATATCCCTAATTTTTTAAACAATTTAATAAAAAACATGAATTTTTAAATTTTAACGATAATTTTATTTCCTAAGAATTGAATTAAAAGTTTCACCCTATTTTTACCACAAACGTAATATTTATATGTGTGCCAAATATACTGTACAGTATAAGCTTATAATATACATTTTATGTATTTTTTATAATAACAATAGTAATGATGTAATGATTTTTAAACCGTGAGCTAAATGTTTGAACACGTGGAACAGATTTCAATTAATTATACGATTGAATATTGTTTTGTTAGCGATATAAACACACAATAATGACAAGCAGTTCGGAACAGTCGGTATTGAATAACAATTTGTGTCAATTGTTCAATGAATTGCATCGTTTGGAGCAAAACAGCGATTATGACAAAGCACTGAAAACTGCTAATAAAAGTTCGTTGAAATGTTTATATCGATATTATATTTTCATTTTACGTTTTACTTCAACTAATTATCCATTTTTTAAAATCAAAATAATATACGAATCAAGATATATATAAAAATTAATTTGTAATTATTTACTAATATTGATGTAAAATGCGATCACAACTTATGCCTTTTTATGTAAATTTAAATTATATTTAATTTTATTTAATATGTGTTAGTTTTAAATGAAGATAAATCAAACTCAAAAGCATTGCACTGTAAAATCGTTTGTCTCATTAAATTATCGCGATTCGAAGACGCCATCAATCATATCAATAAATGTGATCAAAATTTAGGGTAAAAATGAATATTTGAGAATTAACTATAGTTTATCAATTGCTAACAAATTTACTTCAAAAATTAGATCATTGCTATTATTCGAAAAGGCTTATTGTTATTATCGTCTCAATAACGTTAACGAAGCCTTAAAATTATTGGATAATTTAAAAGAATCAGAATTTGATTTCCGCGTTAAAGAACTTCGTGCGCAATGTGTATGATATTAAACAGTATTTGAGTGATGTTAACCTAACAGTAAATTTTTATTTGAATAACAGTTATACAGATTAGAAAAGTTTCCCGAATGTTATGAACAGTATTTAGAACTTATAAAAAACTCTGACGATGACTACGAGGACGAACGAGAGACAAACTTGGCTGCAGTTTTGGCCAGTCTTAACATTGAAAACAGCGATTTAATTACTAATAAACGTGAATTCGGCGAACAAACTTACGAGCTTTGTTACAATAAAGCGGGTATTCTGTTGACGCGAGCAGACTATGAACAGGCTCTCAATAAGTTGAATATTGCTGAAGGTTTGTGTTTCATTTCCATTATCCAGAGGTTATTCTCTATAAATAAATTTATTTATTTATCGCCCTATAAATAGATTTATGTCGAAAAACATTAGAATCGGATGACGCGACAGAAGAAGAGATCGAAACAGAATTGGGAATAATAAGGGCACAAATTGGATATTGCTATCAAAATCAAAAGAAAGAAGAAACAGCGCTAAGAATGTATAATCAAATTTTAAAGCAAAAGTAATAATTTTTTCTATAACTTTAACGGACCGAACAATTGTTCTTTGAATAAACATAAGATGTATTAATATTATTAATTTTTATAGACCAACTGATGCTGCATTAATAGCCGTAACGAGTAATAATATCGTTACTATTAATAAAGATCAAAACGTGTTCGATTCGAAAAAGAAAATGAAGACCGCTTTGGCGGACAGCGCTGACTCGAAACTTAGCAGATATCAACGTAGAACTATATTATTCAATAGTTGTTTACTGCAATTGTACACAAATCAAAGTGATTCGTGTCGAAAACAAGTGGCAGAACTCAAGAAACAATTTCCGGAAGCAGTGAAAGAAGCAATTTTACTTGAAGTTGCGTTGTTATGTAAAGAAAAGAAAATGATTGAAGCCATTAATTACCTGAAAGATGTTTTAAGTAAACGTACAGACATTGCGATTGAAGTGGCACTCGTTCTTTCGCAACTATTGATAAAGCAATCAGATATACGACAAGCGTGTGAAATACTTCTATCATTAGGAAATATTACGTATAAACCAGGCATTATTTCTACATTAGTTTCACTATATTTAAGTATCGACGATAAAGAGTCGGTAATTAATTTGTTATCAAAGGCTGTTCAATGGTATGAACAAAATAAGGTAATCGTAATCAAATTTGATTTTCACGATAAAAATATTAAATTTAACAAAATTCGATTTAATAACAGCCGGAAAGTCCAGAACTATTTTCGCTTTATCGCGAAAACGCGCGATTTTTAATGGAAACTGGTCGCGCTAAAGATGCCGTTAATTTATTGGAGCAATTAAGGAAAAATAATCCGAAAAACCCAAAATTAGTTGCACTACTAATAAGCGCTTATTCCCAATTCAATCCTCAAAAAGCACACGAGTATTTTTTTTATTTAATTAAAGATTATTTAAATTTATTAATCTTTTGATCAATATTTTAGGGTAAGTAACGCTTTGCCATCAATAGAACAAGCGTTAGCGACAGTAGATGTCGATGCTTTAGAAACCAGCAATTGGTCATTGGGTGCTAAGTATGTAAAAAAATCAACGAAAACTGATGTTTCTCCGGCTGGTGTGAAGTTAGTTAAGGACAAAACTCGTAAAAAGAAAAATAAGAAGAAAAAGTTGCCAAAAAGTTATGATCCAAATGTTGATCCCGATCCTGAACGATGGCTTCCAAGATATGAACGTTCAACGTTTAAAAAGAAAAAAGACAAAAGAAATGTGCAGAGTATTGGCAAAGGAACGCAGGGAGCGATTAGTGAAGTGTAAGTTTCGATTCTTATATCAATAACTATACCGTTATAGCTATTTTATTGTTGTTTGTTTGCTATATCATAGAGAAATCAAAACCGTAGCACGTACTGTAACAGCGAATGCCACCGCAAATTCACCTCAGGGTCCACGACAACAGAGACCAACTCAAAAGAAGAAAAAGAAAACTGGAAGAAAGTGATTATCAACAATACTTTTATATAGTATATTATAATTTTTTACATTTCTTTATTTCTTTACTTTATGGTGACTTCATTTGAAAATAAATATTACTAATTTGATGAAAAATTACACGATTTATAAGCAACTCGTAGACTAGAAATATCGCAACTTATAAAAAATATTTTTGATTTCCAATTAACAGTTTTCAAATCTCTTAGTGAGTGAAGCAACCGATTTATGATTAGTAGCATTAGTTTTTTCAGAGGTTTTTAAAACATTTTGATTAGTGTTTGATGAAGAAGTAGGCATCACTTGTTTTGAATTTGCAACGAAAGTTTTTGCATTATCGTTCATAACATTTAGTTCCTTCGATGTGATGTTCGAAAAACTTGATTTAGGTCTCGGAGGCCGTGGCGGTGGTTGTGTGGGACGACTGTTCTTTCCTATACTTTTAGATGAAGATCTCATACTTGTTGAGCGCATGAGTGTTTGATGTGCTGGGAGTGACGCTAATGTTTGTTGAGTTGACAGTGACGGTGACGCTGATGGTGGTTGTGGTGGTGGAGGAGCTGGTCGTATCGGTTTTAAACGAACACTATTTCTGTCACAAGAATTTTCTATTTTAATTGGTGAAGATATATCAGTACTTCTTAAATTAGGTTTGCTTAAACTTCTAAATGAATTTCGAAATTCAATTATCGTTGACGTATCAGAGATATTATTTTCCTGATTTTCTAATGGTATCGGATTCGATATTTCTAATGATTCGGCATTAAAATTGATCGGAAGTCGAGGAGGTTTTCGATGTGATATTTGCTTAGCTCGCGATTTGATTGCAGATTTTCTGGCCTGCATGAGCCACCAGGTCTTAATTTTGTCGTGATAGTTATAAATGATGAATGCTGTTATGCCAGTCAATGGCAGAATACATAAGAATATTATATACATAGCGATAGTAAAGAAATAACCGCCAGGAAGAGACTGTTCACAATACGGTTCACTATAACCCGAAAAGCAATGACAAACTCCATTATTGTCGCATAAACCGTTTTGATTACAATTCTGTGAACACCCGTTTCTCTTAAGGTAAGTGTTAACGGGTACACACTTCTGATCGACACACATATCGTTTGTACCACATTTCGCTCCATTCGGCACTAATCCGGGATCAGTTTCGTCTAAACCGAGATCAATCATAGCAGATCTGCATGTAAACACTTTTCCTTTAATGTTAATAAATGAACGCGAAAGTATAGCTGCGCTTTCAGTTCCGTATTCTAAGCGTTCGTTCTGATAAAAACAGTGTAATCGTCCGCATATAACATCAGATATGAAACACGGCGTATAGGTTTGATTAGTCCTAGAATAGCCACAATTGCCGTTTGCGTTTCCTTTTGTGTTTTGTTGATAACACTTATAATCAGAAACTTTGCCGGTTTTGCCCCAAAGCAACTCGCATTGAGATTCATGAGAATTACAAGATCCACCAAAACAATAAGCAAAACCATCGTTACATGCAATGCCGTCCTGAACAGTCACGTCTTGCCCACAAAATTCATTGCTTCCATCACAATATTCAGGTAAATCACATTCACCTCTCGAAGGACGACACACTTTTCTCGTTTGTTTTGCTATAACATTACATACAGTCACATCACAACACGATCCAGTGGCACATTTCGCCCCTAAAATAATAACCATTTCATTAGTTAAATAATAAGCTGCTATATGTGGTACAGTATAAAAGATTATAGCAGAAACAATTGATGCATAATACCATACCTGAGATTAATTTACAAGTTGTGGCATTACAGCATTTATTATCACAAACATGTTTAAGGCCACAATCGCATTGCTCGCCGTCTTCCAGAAATCCATTTCCACATACGGGTCCCATTAATTGTTTTGGCTTATTTTTTAAGCAATGATCCATTCCATGTTTGAAAGAATGCTCTAAATATTCGAGTGAACATGAAGACCAAAATTTAGGACTGACAGCACTAGACGATGGAGCCATAATGCACTTGTCGTGCGGACATTTGCATTTATCGGAGTCGTGTTCCATTCCAAAGTTGTGTCCGAGTTCGTGCGCTACAGTAGTGGCCACCAAAGCAATTACGTGACTGTGATCGGTGTTAACGCCACCAGAATATTCATACGTACAAATCGAACCTTTAAGAGCTTTACCAACAACGCCGCCATCGAATGACGAGCCAGTTATTAGCTGTGCGTTATCGTTAGGATGTTCTGACATCAGTCGTTCGCGTCGGTAATGCAAAAAATTTGTTAAAGTCTGATCGCCATCACTGGACAGTGTTATCTCATTTTTCTCGGTCCACACAACAACTCCCACTAATGTTACGTAAATATTTAACTGATTATAGAGAGCATTAACGATATTAGCGATTCTTTTGCTTCTGTCGAAAACAACATTTTTATCCTTTTTATATTCTTCGTAAATTTTAAAATCATTCACTATAACTAATTCGACATAACGAGAGAAACTATTACTATAATATGGATCTAAAATTGATCGTTTGGCTCTTTTATGATTGAATTGCACATTATGTTTGCTGTCATTCACGAAACCACATAATAATGTAGACTTTAAATCTCTGTCTCGAAATAATGTAACGGATTTATTATTTGGTTTCGGATGTATGTAATACGTGTCAATGCCATCAGTAAATGCTCCGCTAATAGAATCATTGCACGTAGAAATAGCAGCCCATGTTATTTCGTTTTCATTAAGTAAATGGCCTTTAAAATAACAGTCATGTTCATTCTAGAAATATTAAATTAAATTAAATTAAATTAAATTAATACTTTGTTTATTAATATGATTTAATATTACTTTTAAATGGGGATAATTTGTAACGTAACTTCCATTGTAATGATGTTTTTCAAAATAGTTCGATGGGATAAGTTGAGTATTTCTTCGTAAAACAATCGTAAATGATGTGTTGAATGCATTCAATTTGATTACTAAACTAGTTTCGTCCAAATTTTCATTCTATCAAAATAAAACCATTAAATCCTTAATAGTCTATACAGTGCATAGTGTTTTTCTCATTATTGTCCAAACTTAATATTAGATTACTTTTATCACATACAGAGTACAGAATAATAATAGAATTTGTATTTTAAAACATTTAGGTTATCGTACCTCTAATGTGTTGCTATAATGCGTATTCGGATATTGTAACAAAGGTATAACATCTTCGTGTTGCGAAAACTCTTCATACGGATCTAATTGAATAAATGTGATCTTTTTTAAATACTAATTACAAGATTAAATTTTATATTTTGATGGATTTCTTAAAAATAATATTATACTTGAATTATATTTTTTTGTAATCTAAGTTTTCAATCTTTTAATAAATATTTTAATTTGCAATGCGTATTCATTTGATACAACTATTTGGCATTATTAAAAAATTTCAAATACAATCAAAAATCAAATGAATTCGAGTGTCTATGATGCCAGAGTTCTGGCCCATTCATATGTTGTAACTGCCTATACAAGGCGTCAAACAAGAATTCCAATGGAATTCTAAAAGCATACTAAAGAATTTTTGGTGGGTGTTTATGTCATTGTTAACAAAGTGGTGATGAGGTCCATCACTTATTAAGAACCTCATAATCGCGATTCATCGACAATCAAAGAATATATTAATTGTTCAAAATATTAATAAAAACTCAGAAAGTTTATAAAATTTTATTTAAAATTTGTTTATAATTATTTTAATTCGATTTCGTCCTATAAAAACCTTTTGATCATAAAACCATATGATATTTATGTCTACAAAATACATCTTAAATATATTTTTTAAAATTTTATATTATATATCTATGAATATCAATTGATAATATTTATAATATCTATGTTCCAATTTTAAAGCTGTTAATTTTCTACAAAAACCTGAAATATTCTATAATTAGAAACGTTATAATTCCTAACAAAAATTTGTGAACAATAGTTTGAACAACTGTTTGGTTATAGTTAATTATCTCACTTAAAACAATATCAATAATTCTTCCCGTGAAATAATAAACAAAAGAAATACATTAAGACCCAAGTATAAGCTTATAATTAACGAAACAAAACAAAACAACGAACAATCCATCAAAATGAGCTTTATTTTGAATATGAAGTTTTAGAGACTATTATTATTCTTTTGATTCGTTTGTGTTCGGGAAGTTTAGTTAAAATATGTGCCGAGCATTATGTAATTTACTTTCGTTTGTAAATGAGTATCTTATAAAATATTTTAAAACATTTAACACTATACAGACAGCCTAACGCTATTATAATACCATAAACCCTTTGAATAAAGCGAATTCATTCGTTTACCAATAAAAAACTTAAATAAAAATTTGTATTAAAATAAAAATTAAATTAACGGATAAAAAATCCGATAATATTAGTTTAAACTAAGCTTTATTAATATAAACGACTGGTCACAGCCAACAATCTTAGATTCTTATAAACTTCCTTAAACTAGTAGTTTTATTAGAATAAAATTAAGCTTTATGTAAATTAATATTTATCAATATTTTTAAAATAAATTAAAAAATGAATATCTAATATATATTATATTATAGTTCAAATATTTAAACCCAATAACGGATATCCCAAAAACTTTATGTGAAATTGGAAGCTGTTATCATCAAATATTTGAAATCAAGATAAATAAAGTGTTTGCCAACATATGATTACTAGATCCTTATGGCAGAAAATAAAACTTTTGTAATAATTTCCTACTAAAATTCCAATACTCAAAAAATTAATTAATTAGAATTTTATCTTTCAACTCCATTTAAATTGCACGCACACTAAAGATTATTTAATGGTTTTGAAATAACTTAAATAATTTTCCAACTGTGCGATAATTAACGTTTAGTTAATAGAAAAAAGAACAAAAAAGAGCTTTTAAAAGTTTTGAGAGATCACACAAAATTGCATCAATTAATTTTGACCAATAAATTAATTCTTAAAGACACTAATTAAACCATAAATACAAGAAAAAAATAGAAACAGGTAATAAATAACTGGTATTAACGTGTGATATAAAGTAAAATCATTAAACATGTTTAATTAATATTTTTAATTTCCTTATACAATTTATTTTCAATGTTAGGTAAATATAAACTTACGGTTAAGTGCATAGTAAACACGAAATTCGTATAAAAATCAAAATAATATAAATAAAAATGTTTCATAGCTTATAATTTAAACGAAAATCACTAGTTCCAAGTTTTTTTTGTTATCAATATTTAATAATATGCGAGACCAGGATCTTAAACCAGAACACTAATATAAAATACATATAAAAATATTAAAAAAGAAAATTAAAACATAACCGGTCATTGAAAGAATAATTTTATATGGTTTTTATAATCCTGCAATGTTTTTACAGTATATCATTGAATATTGAAATGCAAAAATTGTTAATGATTTAACAGAAATTATTTTTTCAATATAAAAATATTATTTTACTTTAAAATTTATATTATAAATATTTTTCATTTTACGTTATAAGTTATTATTATGATTAATAATTTATTCAAGGTATCAATAGAAAGATCTAAAAGATTATTAAAATAGAACAAACATTTTTGTTGCGTTATATATTTTCCAAAAATTAGTTATATTTATATACATAAAAATCGATTGTTAACGATTAGACAAAATTTGTAATAATCTACACATCAAATCTGTTAGAAACGAACATTAGAGAGATTTAAGTCATTTTTCGTGATTAGTAATTAAATGGTACGAACGATTTTTTAATTTATTAGCAATTTTAGATTACCCTTAAAAATTTTATATTTCATTTCAAGTAATTCATAAAAAAATGTTCAGAGCGACAATAAAGCGTTAATTTAAAATTAACTTAATTTTATATTCAGTTGATGTTTATCTCTGCAACAGAAATCAATTTACTGAAAATAGATTAAAGAAATGCAATAAAGTGTGTTAAATTTTAAGCTTATTTTTGAAATTAAGTTCAAAAACTTTCTATCGATTTTTAAAATTTCGAAAATCAATGATTTTGTACTTTTTCTAACGATTTCTTAGATATAATAAATGATAAAAGTTTAGTGATTTCATAATAGTGTTTTATCTCGACAGCAAAAGTTTATTAGAGATAAAATTAATTAATTTCAATTAAAATTAATGATTTTTAAAACATTTAATACTATTAATTCAGCTAATAATTTATGATTAGTAATTTAAAAATATGATTTATTTTTGTATTAAGTTAATATTTTTCAAGTTCTATATTTCCAAAAAATATTCTGTAGAACATGAAGATTTATCTTACGAGTATTTATCTTTGTTTTAAAATCTAAAATTCAGCAAATTTCAGACCATTAACAGAACCTAAGAGTTCATGTTTTGATTATTTATCATTAATTCGTAGTAACATAGAGGCAATAATTTTTTAAAATTCAAACACAAGATTTTGACATTACTCATTATTCACAAATTTTAAAAATTATCATTTCTGGCAAACTGACAATTTTATCAATTAAAATCTCTTTCATCTATAAAATAATATCACAAACATCTGTGTACGAAACAGTAAAATGCAATAAACTGATACGTATTTATTGCAAAATATTTTTATATGAACAATATGATAGGAATGAATAATAATTTTTTTTGAAGAAATATTCAAATAAATAACCACGCATTTTACGAACGATCTCATAGTACTGGTAACAAAAATACATTTTTTTATTCTTTTTTGACTCATCTGCAAGTCTTAAAGCTGCTATAATCAGAAACTTTGCAAACTGGGTGTGAAATTAAATGGATAATTTGACACATATTCTTAATGAAATATCGTCTTGACCTTAATTTTATTTCATTTTTTAACTTGAAAGCAATAAAAAACGAAAAAAACTTGTACTGCTTCGAGAAAAATTTCAAATTTATGCAACTCTGCTGATAATGAAATAAATTTTAAAGTCTGGTTTTTAACTCTGATTTTGAAAAAATGATACAAATTTCGTGCAATTTTACATTAAATCTGTTACAATAAACTCGCTTTATTACGTTAATGGATCATTCGTAATAAAGTAAACTGATTTTAAATTTCGTTAAAAGCTGAAAGTATTGAAGTGTAAACAACGTATAATGCAATTAAAATTCACAAATGCCTGCACAAAATGTGCACAACGTTTATTCGGTTGAATGATAAAAATATCTATTGTGTAAACAACTATCAGTTTTTCCAGAACTTAAATAATATGGGATAAGAAAATGTGTTTTTAAATTAATAGTCATAAAATAGATTGAATCATTTGGCTATTATATGGTCGATTAAAAAAATACCCGATAAGCCGATTTAATAAATTATAGATAACATCTCACAAAATAAATTTTTTAACACTTTTTTAATTTCCAGCAACGATGAAATTTTTGTAGTTTTTTTGCGGATAAATTTGCGATAATTTTATTTTTATTACGGCGAATGTTTGGTGACATCCAAACTGCAATTTTGATAACGAACGCTCATATCAATGAAATACGAACCAAAATAAAAACGATAACTTTAGAAATGAGCACAGTTTAAGGAAATGACTGAAAACATGCGCCAATAAATATTTCCCACTATTTTTCGTGGTGTGGTTTAGAGGTTTTTGAATTCATTAACCTTTGCTTGCGATTATTGTTTTTGGCAAAAATGTTTATTATTATAACCTTTAATCTCATCTAAAAAGAAACTTAAAATATTTCGCTTAACCAAACAATAACACAGTGTTCTGAACTAACACTGTAAGCATATATTGTTTCGCGAGTATTCGCTTCATTTCGAGTTATAATGCAAATTCAAAACATTAAAAAATGTTATGCGAATTAAAAAATGCGCGACAAATAATAATAACAAATAATTAATAAAATTTTAATATCAATACCTTTATATGAAATGATGAGTTGTGGCAGACATAAAATAATAATAAATACAATACTATGTATATGTATGTAATGTTGTTTCGGATTAATAAAATTTATAAAAATAAAACAATTAAAAGCCATCGCATGAATATGAGGCCATAAATAACATAATAAAACATATCTAATAAAGTGGATGATAATAATACTTTGAAAATAATTAACTAAAACTTTTAACTTTCGGTTTATCTAATAGTTTTGATAAATTTTTCGTTTGTCATAACCAAAACAAAAATATAGTTAAATGATTCGCCATTACTTTAGACAATTAACGTTATATTACTAAATCACTACAAATAAATAAATAGACTAAACGATTGGTAAACAATATAATGGTGCAGTTAATAGCGAGTAGTGTGAACTGCCATCATATTTAGTTATAACTAAACTATACGTTGTTTGGACACATCTGCACAAACATATTACTACGCATAATCACTTTGACTCACCCGTCAATCGTGTAATATTCATGAGAAGGCAATGACTCGAGAGTACTGTAACTGTTCCGCTGCTTTGCACTGCACTGCCTCTGACTTTGACTGTGTAAGTGTTATGTGTTGCTGTGGCTCATCCTATTATGACGTTTAATCAACTTTTTCTTGATCTGCTTCCAAATCCTAATTAAGATATATATAGTGATCCAATTTCGCCAATTACTCCATCTGTGGTCAATAACTGCAATTATTATGATAGTTTGATGTTTGGCTTCGAAGTTGAACTGTACTTCATGTCACACCACGGAGTAATAGATTTGTCGCAAATTAGTTTCACGTGATAAACAGTAAACGGAGATTTATCTATTGTCATCTCATTTACTTTGACGAGATTGTATTGCACTGAATTAAGTCCTGTCTGTCTATCTCTCCTTCGCGTTACCTTTAAGTTTTATTTAAAATCATTTGATTGAAAACAATTACTGTAAACATTTGTTTACCTCTTTTTGGTTGAAAAGTCTTGCTGTATCGCGTTTGCGATGTGAACGATCGTGAAAGTGTAGAAACGTGTCGTTCAAACCCGTTAATATACCTTCGGGTCGAGTAATCTTTTGTATAAAATATGTTCATAATTAATTAACACATTTTAAATAAATTTAATAATGAATTACCATTAGACCCGCCTCTTTAATTCTAGCATAGAATTCATCATCTGATAAATAAAAATAAATATTATAGCAATGAAGATCGCATGATATAATATAATAAGCTTATCAATAATAGTATTTGATTACTAAGTTATTTGTTTACAGTAATTAGAATATAAAATATTTGTTTGGTGTTTTGATAGTAAAGTTTAGATAAATGTTTGATATTATAGCTTATATACCGTATTGCTATAACACTAATATAAAAAATTAATTTTGATATTAAAAATTTTGTTATCAAATCCAAAATATGTAATTTAAAATTAGATACAGTAATACAGTATTAATGTGGGAAAGTTATGGCATAATTAATACCTTCGAGACCCCAACCCCAGTATTTGTTTGATAAACCGTTTAGTTTTTCAAAGTGCTCTCTCGTTATTAAAAGAATTCCTCCAACAAATGTTTTGTAATGATATTTCGGATGCAATTGAGGCGAAGACACGTGAAATGGTCCATACTTTGGATACGAATATTTGAGTTGAGGGTTAAGTGGTATGAGATCGACGTCATGCATGGCTATGTAATCGAAATGATTGCGAGACAACAGAAACCCGACATTAATAAGTGATCCTCTATTAAACCGATGTAAGTCTACTTGATTTATGATCAATATTTTGTGATCGATATTCTGTTTGACCAGAAACTGATGCATATGTGGCACGAATCGACTCAATTCGTCGAATCGATCTCGAAATGGAACGATAACTGCTAACGAATGACTATTACGTTCACTCAAATCACTATTACTATTAACATCATTATTGTCGCGATTGTTGTGATCGCAGTCACATTTATTCGATATATTTATTGGCGATAATGATATCATTATTGTTATTATAAGTGTGCATAATATACACATTAGTATTAATTTCGATAAACTCATACTTAAACCAAAAACCATTTTCATTGTAGATATTATATCACTTATGCATATATCATAAGCATATCCATATCACACTTGTTTTATCGTATTATCATAATAAACAGTTAAATATTCAAAAACTTTTTTTACTAACTTAAGCATAATCTGTATGTAAGGATAGGATAGTCTACACTATTAATGCAATGCAATGCAGTTCAGCATAACATCCTTTCAAATAATAATATTTCATATAATTTGAAAACAGAAATCACGTTTGATTTATGTACGCTCACTACAACTTGTATATCACTTCCTTTCAAATTCTTGTGGTTTGAGTAAACCACTCGTAAATTACTACATATAACGGGCATTATCTGAGTTTAGAGAAAATAAGTGTATGAGTATTTTAATGTTGTTCGGGTGTGAGTTATACTCTGTATTAAATTTAATTTAAATGCTGTTAAACTTTAAACGTTTCTATTTTAATATTTAAATGATATTTGAATACATTACGATATTTATGTATATTTGTAGCATTAATCCGCTTTGAAAGCAAAAAAACGCATTAATCCTTTAAATAAACGCTTATTGTTGTGTTTATTTATTATTTAATTATCAATTGATTA
The DNA here is from genome assembly GCA_034698025.1 of Phthiracarus crinitus. Classification (NCBI taxonomy): domain Eukaryota; kingdom Metazoa; phylum Arthropoda; class Arachnida; order Sarcoptiformes; family Phthiracaridae; genus Phthiracarus; species Phthiracarus crinitus. Next base: position 19,583 of record JAQGAW010000244.1, read on the forward strand.
AATGGCATTGTGTTGCGCTTTAAGCAATGAAGTGCCAGAACTGGCTGTCGTGTCACCAGTTTCTGGAACTGTGTTTGAGAAGAGATTGATATTGAAGTACATCGACGAACACGGAACTGATCCTATGAATGGGAAGGAATTGCGTGAAGACATGCTTATAGAGTTGAAGAGTTCACCGATAGTTAAGCCAAAGCCTCCGTCGGCCACAAGCATACCAGCGATACTGAAGAGTCTTCAAGACGAATGGGATGCTGTAATGCTTCACAGTTTCACTCTTCGACAACAATTACAAACAGCGCGTCAAGAGTTGTCGCACGCGTTATACCAACACGACGCTGCATGTCGTGTCATAGCAAGACTCACCAAAGAAGTGACGGCTGCCAGAGAAGCGTTGGCTACACTCAAACCCAAGGCTGGAATATCTAATGTTAGCTCGAATGCCAATCAATACAATACTATAGACACGTCATATGCGGAACAAGTGAATGAAGACATTGGCATAACTCCTGAAACATTGGAAAAACTGGAGAACAAAGCAGCCATTCTTACGGCTGAGCGTAAAAAACGCGGCAAAACAGTGCCCGAAGAGCTGGTAAAGCCTGAAGAGTTTCGTACATTCAAAACCATTGCTTCACATTCTGGTTTGCATAGCGTTAGTATTCCGGGAATATTATCTGTGGACATATGTTCCACTGATTCAAATAAGATATTAACGGGCGGTAACGACAAATGCGCCATCATTTTCAATAAAGACAATGAACAGGTAATTACATCACTAAAAGGACACCTAAAGAAGGTTACATGCGCTATATATCACCCAAATCAAGAAAATTGTATCACAGCGTCACCGGATTCACAGATCCGTGTTTGGCATATTCCGACCTCACAGACCATGCAAATAGTTCGCGCACACGACGGCCCTATCACTGCCGTTAGTCTGCACGCGACTGGCGATTATGTTTTAAGCACATCGACTGACGAGCACTGGGCGTTCTCCGATCTCCACACGGGTCGCACTCTGACCAAAGTCGGTGATACCAGTACTCCTCACGCGCTCACCACTGCTCAGTTTCATCCCGACGGTCTTATATTCGGAACGGGAACCTCTGAATCATTAATCAGAATATGGGATTTAAAGGAACGCAGTAATGTGGCCAACTTTCCTGGTCATTCCGGGTCCATATCTGCCATGTCTTTTTCCGAAAATGGATATTATTTGGCCACTTCTGCTGACGACTCTGTAATCAAACTTTGGGATTTGAGAAAACTGAAGAATTTTAAAACTATAATTCTGGACGAAGGATATCAAGTAAAAGATTTATGCTTTGACCACAGCGGCACTTATTTGGCTGTCGCTGGAACTGATGTAAGAGTTTATATTAGTAAACAATGGGAAAACATCAAAACATTTGCCGATCACACCGCAGCTGCGACTGGTGTTCGTTTCGGAGAGCATTCCAAATATTTAGTATCTGTTAGTTTGGACCGCTCTCTCAAGATTTATGGTCTTTAAGTTAAGATTTGGAAATTCTTTATTGCTTGACTCCATTTACACGTGTTTTATTACATCTCCACCAATATATCCTTTACATCATTGTAATTGATAATAATATTGCGATAAAATAAACACTATTATTAAAAACCATTAATTTTTATAATTATTATTATACAATGTATACGCTAATCGATTGTTTAAAATATTTGAATTTAAGTAGTAGTTTAACAAATTTGGTAAAAATTATAATTTTCATTAAATAATTATTAAGAGGATTACAATTCTGACTCAATATAAGTCTACCTCTGGATTATTTGCTTAACGTTTCAATTATTCAAAATGTTTTTCCCATCACATTCTGAATCTTTATTTGATTTAATAAACTCAGTGTAAAAATTTTTTGTTGGTACGCTATATTTTCGGACTGTATTTTGTTTATCGATTTCATTAAATACGTTTGAATTGTGGCGATAGTTTGTGGGCAGAGATTGTGTTTTTCGTATGATATCATCTTTATTACTATTAGGCAAATGTATTCTTGAATGACTAGAACTTTGTTTAACTTTTGTTTCTTTAGAGATTGAAAATCTATTTTCAATAATATTCTTATAAAAGCATAGTTTCATTTCATAATTTGTACATTTAGTATTCAATTTATCGATTTGATTGCATAACCGCTTAATTTCTCCTAAAGCTTTCAGTTTTTCATTTCTCTCGTCTTCAAAATCTTCTCTATGATGTTTGAGTTGAATGGTTAAAATTTGAATGTGTTCGTTCTCAATGGTTTCTAATTTATCGACTAAAGTATCGAAGTTATTACGCGTATCATCCAATTCTTTCTGTAATCTAACATTTTCTTTAACTGCCATCTCATAACTTTGCTGAAGCGATGACAACACTTCGCTTTCATTTTTTAATTTATCTCTACATATATGTACGACAGCATGTTTTCGGTCCGATAATGTTTCGCTATTTGTTTGATTATCACTAGTTATTAATTTGCTTGACCTTAATTGAAGCATTTTAATTGTTTTTAGTAATCTTTGTATGTAATCTTGTTTTTCTAAGTCATAATATTGTCGCGTTTTCTCTAAATCATTCATCTATTAAATAAAAATATGTTTTAAGAAAATATTTACAAATAACTCAAAATTCTTATAAATTATTTTACGGAATATCAACTTTAAGTTACACAAAAATTTGAGAAACCTATAACTTACAAGAGATTTCCCGTTGCAAATGCAACGGCATAGAAAATAAAAAATTAAAATAAATAAATATCCCACATCTCTTTCCTGCCTTGAGATAAACATTTGATAATCCCGTACACATGAAAATTGATTAATCCCGAAATGTTCTCTGATGTGCACAGTCTCAACAAACTGTGCGACAACTTTCAAAGTTAAAGACAACCCAATTACAAGGTTTGGGGTAATAAAAAGGGTGAAATACATAGTAATGGTGGGTAATAGAGATTTACGGAAGTGTAGTGTACAGGGTATGGACATAATAAAGCGTAACGATTTTGATCCAGTTTTTTAATTATAAAACTAAAATTAATAAATATTAGTATTATGTTAAATTAAAGCTTATTTTATATTATTTAAGATAAATTAATTTTAAAATTTTTTGGGATATTTTTTAAAAAGTTATTAAGGAATATTCATGTACACATCTAAAACCGGTTTTTACCATAGGTTTATCGTTTTTTGATTTAAAAATTAAAAATATTTTTAATTAATTTTTTAAATATTTTTTAATTTTATTTTATTCTAATTATTAATCAAAAGATGTACTACAGTATGTATTTTTACGGATGTTATGATTAGTCCAACAAAAGTGTAATATAGAGAATGATTTAAAGTGTGTTAAGCTTTCAAAGACTCGATGCCATCAACTATCCTGTCATTCAATATAAATATATTCATTTAATAATCTATCCTATTATCAATCGCAAACTTGTTAAATTTTATTTCTCTGTAATATTTATACCAAACAGGTCCGACGCTTTTTGTAGGGTCGGTCAGGGCTTACGCTTAAAAGACAAAATATTGTGTCGGGACTGATCTTAAGTTAACAATTAATAAAATGGTTTGTTAATCAGAACCGTACCATTAAAATGGAGTTTAATTTTGAATAGAACCCCAAAACCGCAGTTTAAACTTTAAAGTTTAAACCACTAAACCGTGGTATAGTAAACATAAGTTAGAATCTTAAGAGTTTTCTTTATCAATTTTAAATTTATCACTTGAATTATATGCTTAACCTTTACTTTAATTTTCAATAGATGAAATATTTAGGCGTCTAATCTTAGGCTTACACGGTTAGGTTCAACCCAGGGTTTCCCAAGGTCTGATGGTCTAGGGGTGTCCTTACGACTTTTCAAATTATAGGGGATGGTCAAACTAACCGGATTTAACGGACAATATTTCGGCTTTCGGCCTAAACCAGCCCTATTTTTAAAACAGACTGAATTTAAACGATAATTTTTTGAAAATTTAAACAAAATTTAAGTGGGTCACAAAAAATCATCGGTTTTAATGGACAATTTTGTTACATAAGATCAATATTTTAAAAATTTTTATGACCTTGAAATCTCAAAATTTTATGTAGGGGTATCGACTTTTCAATTTTTGGGGAGGGGGATATACGGGGCTATACTTGGGATGTAATTGTTTTATATAAAATTTTAATTTATTAGAGTAAAATGTATATTTTAAGTGGATATTGAGTTTTAAGATTTAATATTAACTTACGTCTTTTATAATTGTTTTGAGTCTTGAGTTTTCCTCAGAAAACATGCTTAATTTGGCCATTAATAGATTACATTGTTCACAATTTATGATTTTATCGCTTTCATAATCTCCGACAAGAAAATCATCAGAACTTAATGAATTAGGAATTTGATTCTAAGAAAAATATAGTAATAAATCAATGTTTTAATCGGTTTAAAAATTTAATAATTGATAGTTTAATTATCTCCTCATTAGTAAACCTTTGCGATTTATTAATGTCTCCATTATTAGTAATAAATTGGGATATTCTATACATTCTTACAAAAAAAATTGATAAATCATTAGCGAATATAATGTCGAAATAAAATAATTCCTGTTTGTTATTTTATTTTATCTCAATAAAAGATTTAACAAAAGCTACAAACTTTTAAAAATAACAAGTTTATCTTATTTTTTGAATTTCCAAATACATTTATTGTAAACAAGTATTTTATATTATGGCAAATGATTAAATGAAAAATGACAAATAAATCATTATAAAAAAGAAATAACTAAATGGGATAGTGATTAGCTAATTAGTAACATTACGTAATATTAAAAATTTGCTTTATTGTTCTGAATGCCGGATCGAGATATGCGTCAAATCATTGCCGTTCAATAAAAAAAAGTAAAAATTATAAAAACCAATAAAAAATAAGATAAATCAAAATTTAAATTATACGGCAATTAATTTAAAAATTAAACTATTTAATGGCAACAATTATAAATAAAGAAATAAAAATTTAATTTATGAGCAAAAGAATATTTATTATACCACATACATGTAGACGAATGTTTTTTCAAGTTTTTAGAAATTCACGAATTTTATATTTTAAACAATATAAAAATTAGTTACAATAATACAGTATATCCAATAATACTATAAATTTATAAATAAGCCTAGCTTTATATCGATGTAAAAAATAAACATAGAAATAGTAATTAAATTAATTTATTCGTTTTGATTTATTAGTTACTTCTAAAACATGTACTTAAAAATTTTAAAGTTTTTAAAATTAATTTGACGTTTTAACAAATAAGCACTAATTTTTTAATAAACTTTATAACAAGATTTTATAAAATCTATTATAATAGTTTGCTATTTTACAAGATTACAATTTTTAATGTTTCATAAATGTCACAACTGATTAAATTATATTTATATTAGTTTATTCTATCATTTTATTCAGATCAAAGTAATTTTATTAAGCATTATTATATTTTTTAACAATAAATGACTGTAAATGACAATATATATATTTTAAATAAATAATAATAAATAAACATACTTTTAGTACAGTATATATTATTTTTTATCCTTTGAAAAATGTATAATATATTTAAACTAAATATAGGTCAGAATAAGCTTATGACATTTCAAATATAATTCATGTTTAAAAAACCTAATTTCAGTTTATTTCATTCAAACTTTGCTAGACTTTTGTTGAACTTTTTTGCTTTTAAATAACTTTAAAAATTTAACAAATAGCTTATACGTATACGTTTCGCAAAACATAAAAATATAGCTTACGACTTAGTCTTACCTTTAAAATTTTGTTAGAAAACTTATGCTTAATAGGTGTCAAAAATTCCTCTTCGTTATAAGACTTCGTTTCTGCATTAGACATCATCACTTAAAGATTATATAATGAACAAAAGTAAAGCCAAGTAGAGATATTATAAGCGCTAAACATTATTTATTAAATAGAGAGCAAGAGGTTCCAGTATTATAGGTCCAGCAATGCTCGTCGAACTCATACATATTATGAAATCGCATACATTATAAGTTAATAGAACAGAATAAGGAGGTGTCACTATATTAAGGTCAGCCAGAGAATCGCGTTTTCCTATCACTGCTATTTGAAGGCTAAGTTGAAAGTCATCGTTGGGTTTTCCCAAATTTAAAGGTATTGTGATTCGAAAAATAACATTTAATACATTAACGAAATTTTTTCATGCATTCTTGTGCGTTACACAATCATTTAATACCATATTATTAATTTTTAATACTGTTTCGAAATTATTCAATTATGACAAAAAATCATAAATTGTATCACATTTTGTTAGCTTTCAACAAAATAATAGCGATTATTCTTTATATCCCACACGCTGTCATTAAATTAAAAAATGATCCAAAGAAGGCTTGTTGTCCACGCAAATCACTTATACATTTTGAAGGAATTAATTTCGTTAAAATAATAATCGAGCACATCATAAGTTACACAAAAAAAATCAACATATTTTCCTTGAAAACATGAACATCAAAGAAGTGCATAATTTAACATTTTATTATTTGTATAAATGAACATAAAAAATATCTTATATCGCATTAAATTAAAAATATATAAAACAATAGTTTGCGACTTTAATAGTCATTTTAAAAATCCTGTCGCGGTCTGTAAAATAATTTTAGAGGCGATTCCTAAAGTTAAAAAAAATTAAATTCAAAAATCAAACTTTAAAATCTAAATAATTAAAGGAATATGAATGCAGAATCGATATGATAATACCTTAAATCTCCAACGAGTAACGCATACGAATTTAAGTGTGTGATCCTTTCCAAGTATCTCTTCGTTGCACAATATTTCAACCTATAAATTAAAATCCAAATAATATTAATGCTATTAAATATTGATAAATTGATTTACCTCTTTATATCTTTCCAAGTTATTGAATAACTTTTTGGCCACAAATTTTTTAAGATGCGTTATCGTGGCCTGAGCTGAGCATCGGATAAACTTTCGTTTCATTTGTTTCATGGCAAGTGAATGCTGCGTCTCTAACAATATGTTCACCTGTTCGTCACTTCGATGACAATCGCTATTTTCCTCTTTGGTATTAGTGTTCGACTGAAACGTGTAAACGTCTTTATCCGCCAATTTCTCGGCGTTCGCTTTCGGATATGGCAAACCTCTACGCCTGAAAAAATCTCGTTCTCTCTTTGTTTCTTCTGAAATCGTATTCATTTAATCGTTAAAACACAAATCTAAATAAATAATACGAAAATCGCAAACCTTGTTGAAGACTTGGAACTAATTTATAGACAATGTCTTGCATTGTTCGGTCAAAACTGATGTATTGAAGAGGATGTGACTGATGTATGACTATTTCACACGTCGGACACGAGTTATGTTCTTCTAAATACTTCACTAAACAGCTCTTGCAAACTATAGTAAGTTATGATAAGTTAAATGATTTAAGTTACCGGTAAGTGATTATCGTCTATAGAATATGAATATGGATTACATGTATGGAGACATTCGGTAACAGTCGTGGCATCGATTAGATATCCGCGACATATCTTGCATGTGATGTGAGGATTCAATAGTTTAAGACGTATTTTTCTTTCCATATCGTTATATCGTGTTTTAATAAATAATGCAAACAATTTCCTTATAGTTAGTATAACAAAGAGATTACCGCATAGAAAATAGCAATCATTAGTACAACACTAAAATCAATAAATATAATTGCAAACAAAAAATGTTTGACAAAACCATGAGTTTAATAACCATTTAACTCATATAACAGCGTAAATATAACGTACACGCTATTCAATTCATAACGTTATTTATGAACGACATATCCATTATAATAGTAGTCTACGTTCGTCTATCATTGCAATATCATTGTAAAAGCATTGCAAACGAGAAACACGTGTTTTTTGCTTATGATTGAAATTAAACAATAAACTAAATTTTGTTTCGCTTTAATCGAAACAATGGTAAGTGTTTTGTTAAAATTATTTCTCGAATAAATGAATAACCGATGATTTGTTTATTTATATCGTAATTAGTCGTCAAATTTGCACGTATTGTTTGAACACGCGTGCGGTTATGCGTTGTTTCGCGTGAAAGAGTTCGAAGAGATAGCGATGTTTGTACCACAGGTCCAGAAATCAACGCTCGATTTCAATAAGTTTCAATCGATTGTACAACTGATTGCATTCACTCCATTCAAATCCGGAACAAATGCTTTGGATAACATTAATAGCATTTCCGAAGGCATTCTTCACGAAGATTTGCAGTTATTTTTGGAGACAAATGTCCCGAAATCGAGTAAAAAGCAAAAACTGATTTTAGGAGTGAGTGACGGAAAAATTGGTTCCGCAATACAAGAAGCGTTAGGAATCAACTGCCAGATTACTGATGTCGTTCCTGAAGTTATTCGAGGAATTCGATCGCATTTCGATAACTTAGTGAAGGGTTTGACTTCGCAGGTGATATCGTCTTCGGAGTGCAGTCTCGGACGAAGTTATTCTCGCGCTAAAGTCAAGTTCAACGTGAATCGCGCCGACAATATGGTGATTCAAAGTATCAGTTTAGTGGATCAGTTGGACAAAGACATCAACACGTTTGCTATGAGACTAAGAGAGTGGTATTCGTATCACTTTCCAGAACTCGTCAAAATAGTTAATGACAACTATACGTACGCCAGAGTCGCTAAGCTTTTAAAAAATCGTAAAGATATCACCGAAACTGATGAAGAACTGACCGAAAAGTTGGAACAAATAGTTATGGATAGTGAAAAAACGCACGCTATTGTCAATGCGATAAAGACATCGATGGGAATGGATATTTCTCCCATAGATTTAATCAATATTGAATTATTTACGACTAAAATAATTAATTTGGCTGAATATAGACGATCACTGATGGAGTATTTAATATCACGCATGCAAAACATTGCTCCAAACTTAGCCACACTTATTGGAGAAACTGTATGTCGTATAGCAAACCATTTTGTTTTTGCCTTAAAATGTTTTAATTAAATTTTTTTGAATTGAATTGAATTGATAGGTTGGCGCGCGATTAATATCACACGCAGGAAGTTTAATGAATTTGGCTAAATATCCCGCGTCCACAGTTCAGATATTAGGCGCTGAAAAGGCTTTATTTAGGGCTTTGAAGACGAGAGGAAATACACCAAAGTATGGTTTGATATTTCATTCAACTTTTATAGGAAGAGCCACTTCCAAGAATAAGGGAAGAATATCGCGATTTCTCGCGAATAAATGTTCGATCGCTTCTCGTATCGACTGTTTTAATGATTTTCCAACGAATATATTTGGGTCTAAATTGAGAGAACAAGTTGAGGATCGGTTGAAGTTTTTCGAAAGCGGTGACGTTCCGAAAAAGAATGTCGATGTTATGAAAGAAGCGATTGAAGAGGCAAATGTTGCCATTGAAAAGGCTAATAAGAGAAAGCGAAAGAAGAAGAGGAAGCTTGAAAAAGCAGAAGCAGAAGCTTTAAATGAAAACAACGCTACAAACGAAAATATTAATAATGCTACTAATGGTGACGTTCATACTGAGGCCGTAGAAGTTGAAGCCGAAGCACAACCCAATGATGACGAGCCTTCGGTTAAGAAGAGAAAGAAGAAGAAGAAAAACAAAGCGACCAATGAATAAGAAGTACTGAGTATTCGTACTTTTATGGCAATTTTATTGAGTGTAATAAAATAAATTTAAATCATACCAATTATGCTCGCGATATTTTTATTGAATAAATAGCAAAGAATTTTATTCATTCTGTTGTGAAATTCATTATTGTTTATTCCATCGTAATAAAAAAATTTTGCTTAAAAATTGCGTTCATTTATTAAGTATAACATATTATGGTATATCTCTGTGTTATTGCATTCATTTTACGGTAAAAGGGTTTCTGTTAATATAAACTTACGAATAGTTAATTATTTAGAATGAGAAAACGCTTAAAACACTTTAATGCGCCGTTAACTCAAAGAGCGTAAAATATTTTTAAGTTTTCGAATAATTAAAATAAGCATATTTAATAAAATTTTTATTAATTTATTAAGTTAATTATTTATTATACACATTTATAATAAATATTTCGATGGTTTAAAATCCCAATGTAAAGTTGGTAAGCATGGGTGCGATCATTCCTTCTACTAAATGGCTGACAGCTTTTCTGACCTGAGGGTTCGCCGCCTCTATTACCACATCAGCTAAAAGGTCGACGAGTATATCTAAAGGTCCGAGTCCTGTAACATGAACTCTGGTGTGTTTCAATTCGTCGACATCGAACTGTTGTACTTCTAGTTTGCCGTCGCTATTCAGTGCTAACGTCATGTTTAAGTCAATATTTCCGATATCGACTTGAATGACAAGATTTGGGTGAAGAATACTCAAAAGGTCGACGTGAGCGTCATATTTCAAGTGAATGTTTTGGTCGCCAATTCGTAAATGAGCGACAAAGTGTTCCTTTTCTGTTCCAATCGTTGCATTACCGGCTCTATGAAGAGTCGACAAACCAGTCAATGATCCATTTGTTAGCTTCACTTCACCTAAAGTTATGAATTAGAAATTTATTTCAATTCTTTATCAAATGCTTTCTGGTATATATTTATTAAAACTTTTAAAGTTTAATGATTAAATGTTTCATTCAGAATATCGCTTATTTGGGAAAATATTGTTTCTGAAGGAAATAATCCTTTCATACGAGAAACAATCTGTGAACAGAAAACACCTTAACTCCGAAGTTTATCATTTCTCCTTAAGATTTCACAGCTAAAACAGTACTTTTCATGTTAAAATGTTACCTTTTAGAGTAATAATTCCAACTTTTTGATTAATCTTGATGTCTTCGTCTGGCAGATGGAACGGATCGAGTGATTTTCCATATTGGGTTTTAACTGCGGTTAACACTGAATCGATGAATGCGTTAGCATTTCCTGCGTCATCGGCTATAATGGATTAACTTTTAATACAAATAATTTAGTTAATTAAAAATTAATTTTTATTATACCAGCGTATACTACACTAAACAAAAGAACAATCAAAAGCTTGATTTGCATTGCTATTCTTTTTTGTTAAGACTATTTCAATTTAAATTAATCTAAAATTGGAATTATTCTTATTTTAACAAAACTAGAAAACCTTTTTATACGAATAAAATATCGATCACATGCAAAGTAGTTTCACAACGATTGAAGATTGTTTGCGATGATATGAATAGGATTCTAGTGTTATCTAATAACAAACAAACCGCCGATGAATCGAATGGAATCGTCATTTAATGCGTTGATCATCACTGCGTAGACTTATTAGATAACTATTTATTGAATCATAAACCATACTTAAATCACTCAAAATTTGTAATAATGTTTTTATTTAAGTTATTATCCTTTAATTTTGTTTCAAACTGTAAACTTTTAAGACATGTTTAGTTGTTTATTCTAGTTTTGAAATCAATCGAAACATTTAATATTTATTGCAATAATTTTTAATGCATTTTGAATATATTTATTTGGAATAAATTGCATTAAATGTATTTTCGTTGAATTATATAAAAATGGTTTTTTTTAAATTGAAATTAGGTTTGGGTTTGTTCATGATCTCTATTTTTAATATCCTTAAGAACTTGTAATTTTGGACATCTGTTGAAGTAATGTAAAGCTTTTAAAATTTTATTCAGTATGTTTTTCTCATACATTTTTCCGTAGAGTTATGCTAAACAAATAACAAGTCTATGATAAAGAATTACGTAAATACTTTTTTGTTTGATTGGAAACGCATTATTTAATTAGATTTGATCTTGTCTTTCTTTTATCTCTTGCTTTTTAACCTACGAATTAGAAATATATATTACGAGGATTAGACTTTTGAATGGAAAGTATAGGTCCACATATGGAGCATAGATCGGGAAGTGGTGAGGAGGCGACAGTGAATTTTATGTCTGGTTCCTTCCCCTTCTATTATTGCCCCATTAAACTCATTCTTCTTTTATCGAGAATGAAAATGAATATTGAAACAAATTTTTTGAGTTTATTAAAACTTTCTCATTTTAATATTAATGAATAGATTTTCAAAATGACAGCAATTGCTATTTTTTTTATTAAACAAGTTAAAAGTTTAAAATTGAAATATAACATTAAATAACATATGTAGTCGTTTTAACTTCATTTATAAATTCAATTTTTTTGCTATTTTTAATAATAACTTATAATCGCTATTTGGCTAATTTAGTTTCCATTTTATTATAATCCGAAAAATTTCAGTTATAATTTTTATATCTTAAAAATCTTAATAATATTGAAATTATATTAAAAATGTATGTTTAATTTTTTCATATGATTTAATTTATTTTATGAACTAATGCCTAACAATTGACTAAAATCCTAATAAAACATTGAATATATCTTTAAAATAACATTTTCGAGAATAAAAAACAATAAGAATTAATAAAATGTTGAATCAAAAAATTGTTAAAACAATTAAAAAATGATTATTCTAAAAACTTCAGGTAATTTTTAAAAATTATAAATGCTATTTTTGTCAATAGTTACCTCTATTAATATCTCTAATTTTCTAAAGACAACAAAATTCGGGGTAAAATACTAGTATTCGGTAGGGATTCGGGGCATAAAAATGAGCTTTTTCGTGGAGAATTCGGGCTATGTTTTATTTATATTTATTTATATAAAAAAATTTATATTTCAAAACTATGTTAAAAATTTTGTTGTTCCTATGAAGTGGTCATTTAAAAAGTTTTCGGATTTGATCGATAATATTTTTGAACTTTTGTTTAAATTTTATGGGTTTAAAAACATCGCATTTAAATGAAAAATTTTTAATTTTGACCATTTCGATCTTTTCGGGCAAAAAGGGCAAATTCGTGGGATTCGGGCTAAATTTATGGTGTATAATTTACTTAATTTATCATATAATATGTATTTAAAAGTGTACCCGGAGGATAATATAAACTATTGCGATTCGGGCGAACCAGAATTTTGTTGACCTTACTAATTTTATCTGCAATTAATAATAAAAAAATAGATTTAAAAAAGCGCGCTTCTGTCCATATAAGTAAAATCAGGATTCGAATCCGGATGCACTTCTTTTTTCTCATAGATATGCGATTTTTCATCAACAGGGTTATTTCCGTTCTCTATCCAAATTTTAGCGTAATCCATAGCAGCAAATTGTGATATTTCTAACGGTCCGTTCATTTTGATTCGAATTAATATGTCCAAATTTATTGGGCTTAAGCGTATTCTTCTTCGATTTTTAATCAAATTAAGGAATGAAAAGCTCCTCTCTACATCAGCAGAACCAACTAAAATATATAAAGTTAATATTAAATAATTTCGAAATAAAATATAACCTGGTAAAACAAGTGCTGTGTAAATAAGTTTTAATGTTCTTGGTGTCCAAATGTCTAATTTTAAATATTAGGCCCAAAATAAATTTGGCGATAAATCTTTGACATTGCACCATACCTCTTGATTTGATTAAATTGAATTCAACAAATTAATCCAATCATTATGCAATAAAATAAATGTAAAATCCCATTTGAAGTATTTAAGTAACGCATATAATTCATTTTTGCTATAAACTGCAAAGTCTGATGGATTTCTTGGTATGTTATTGGTTAAAAAGATATCGAAATTCTTAACCTCTAAGTTCGGAAACATAACCTTAATTTTTTGAATTAAAAAATTCAAATACTGTTCACGTATTGATAATAAATTTGGTGCTTTAGCCGAAATAAGTTCAATATCTTGCCAAATACGAACATTTTCCTCATAATTATACAATGAACATGGTTTTTTTTATTGACGCTTGAAACGGTCATTTGATAGAAGATAGTAATTGTGTAGCGCTAGAACCAAATTTATCTTATAAATTGCTGATACCGGCTTCCATTTTTTCAATAATATAACTTTTTCCAATAAGCAAACCAGCAGTTTTTTGAAATTCTAATGAACAGATATTTAGTAAGTCTAGTACATCTATAATAAAATGTAATATTATAACAAAATTTTTATCCGACAGCTTGTCTAGTATTCCTTTTGCTTACAAACGGGTTGCTACTCTTTCAGTCATATCTTTTGAGATTTTTTAAAGTAATTTATTAATAATAAACACATTTTTTGAACTTTAGAAATAGCTTTTAATTCGCTTGCTAGCCATCTTATTTGAAAGATATAATCAAGTTTATACATAATTATATCCAATTCATCGGCCATTTCCCGTAGTTTTAATGGTCGTTTATGACTGTGGCCAAAGTAAAAACTATGTAACTCGTTTATTACTGATTCAAATTCGGAAAAATATGTAATAGATTTCATCGCATGTGCAGCTACTAGCTGTAACCTATGAGCCATGCATTTAATGGCAACAATATTTGCACCAAATGTTTGTTTTATGTGTGCAACAAAACCAACTCTTTCACTAGTCATAACACTAGCACCTAAATTAAATATTTATTAGTCATAAATTAATTTTAAATTTTATTACCATCTGAAACGAAACCGATTAAATTCTTTTTTAAATAATTAACGAGATTATCATCAACGATCTGATTATAAAAAGACTGAAAAAGTCCAAAACCAGTCTCGGATGTAGAAAGAAGTATTAACTAAATAAAAAATTTATATTTATAAAGCACATGTAAGTTTTATGTACTTTCATACTTTGTAGAAATAAACAATAGGTCTATTTTTTTCGATTGCTTGGAACATTACAGATAAATAATGATTTTTTACTTGATCCTCTGATGTGTCGACAATAATTGATATTGGATTATTTTCTGATTTTAAATGATTCAACAATCTTTTATGCATTTCATCGCTAATACATTTTGCCATCTCTGTAGCACCCCGACTATTGCCAAATAAATATCCTAAATCTACTCCATGAGTTTTTTGAAGTTCAACAAATAAATAATGACTAGAAAATGGTACATTTGCACGTATTTCTTTATATATAGTTCTAAACATTCGAGCAGTGACTGCATTTGCTTAAAAAAAATTTCTGATTTTTTGCATATCGCTAAAAATATCATTTAATTTTCCTTTATCTATTCGAATTAATTCTCTAATTACTGATTGATGTCCTGTGGATGAGTAATGTCTACTAATGATATTGTAATTTTTTCTTTTATCAGGTGATACTTCTATACCATCAATGTTAGCAAGATCGGGTCTTGCTCTTCTAGTCAATAACATTAAATCATAATATTCGGAACAAATGCGGCATAGATATCTACTTTGTTTAGGATTATTATTGTTTTGTCTGAATAATAACCACGACTTAATTTCATTAGAAGACTGAATAGCTTGAACTGGCATTATAGTTTTAAGATTAATTTGCATAAAATTTAACCAGTTAGGGTCAAAATATTTAAGTGTATCCCATTCGTTAAAACTATCGAAACCCATTTGGATCGCACGATTATTTGCGATTACAATATCTGACCTGTCTTGATATGCATTAATATCTTGAAGTAATGTCGAACAAGTATCTAGCCTTTGACGTTTAGATTTTTGTTCAACAAAACTAACAACCATTTGGGTTTCTATGCTTTCATAAACTTTTGGTAGTATATCTGATTTACATGTTTCAGCAATTTCGTTATCAACAAATGAAATGATTGGATGACTTAATTCAAATATATTATTTTCTATTATAAGACAACTCATCGAACAATCATTCTCTGCAGAGGGTGTTGGAGTACCTAATGTAAATGATTCAGGAACGAAAGGAAGTGTCGATGCTGAACATCGATTAATAGACAAGTCATTCCCGAACGCAGCATCAAAATCGCGCAAAATATAATTTAGATTTAT